>APFE030162734.1:0-12122 GCA_000404065.3 Pinus taeda | reverse complement strand
GAGGCTAGACTGCTACAACAAGCGTTGGACTTGAGGTAGGATCGAAAAACACTTGGTTTCTCATAGAATAATGCATGTTTAGAGAAGGATTGCTCTTAATTGTCTTGTTTTTCGCTAGAGAGTCTTAGACTCCTAGGGAGGTTAGTTTTGTCAGCAAAATAAACTCTTTCCGCATGACAGATACGATTATGAAATAAATGCTATGTGAATGGGAAGTCGAATGCAAAGATAAGGTGAAACTACATTTTACAAGAAATTCATAGATGGAAACTACATTTTACAGGAAATTAATAGATGGAAGACAAAGTTGGTGAAATGAAATAAGTTTAAAATGATTTTACAACACAGATAAAATGAAATTCACGGATTCCATGAATTTATCAGAGAAAATAAAAGGGAAAATTTCATACGAAATTAATGTACAGGTGAGAAAATATGGCATTCATGTAAATGAAAGAGTAAAGTGAAAATCAACACATGGTTTTTGCAAAACAACCTTTTTCCAAACCTCAAGGGAATGAAGATCAGTATAAAACACCTAGAAACAGAGGATCAACAAATTGAGGATTATGTTGCATATTTTCAGCAGGCATTCAACCAATTCTAGATCTCAAGGCAAGATACTTGCAAGCTGTTCAAAGTTTCCAGCAGATAATTTAGATACATTGTTTTATTTTTAGTATACTATTCAGGATTGTATTCCATAATCAGTGTAACAGTTAGGAGAGATGTTGTCTATATATATTATTTTATTTGTAATAAACAATGTTGGCTTTTGATGCCAAGGCTCTTAAACTATGTAATAACTTCTCTTGAATAATTCTAATGAAAGCCTTCCGTCTCTAGTTATGACATAATTTTTTGTTTCTCGTATGTCTTTCTAGTGTTTTCATAACTTGTTTCTACATATGTTCAAAGCAATAGTAGGAAGGTCTGTGTAAGGTAGATTAAGTCTTAATCTTTCTGAAATTCCTTGCAAAATCATAACCTTTAGAAAGAGATCAGCTTATTGGACTATTTGTCCAAGATAACTCCTATTTGACTGTATTTTGCTTTATGTTTTTGGATAGCCATTAAAAGAGATCAGCTTATTAGACTATCTGTTTGAAATAGCTCCTCTTGGAATCGATTTCACTTTGGCCTTATGTTACCTTTGAATATGTTTTTGTTGGGCTGTAGAAATCTTCTACACACATCTAAATTTCCCTAGTTTTTAAGTAGTCAGTCTGACTGTTCGATTATTAGGAATCCCCTTACATTCTTCCACCATAATTCTTGAAAAATCTAAGTCATTCTGTCAAGCTGGAAGCTGACACTTTCAAAAGGGACCCTGTGAGGGAGGCCTTTAATCATGATTAGGGATTATCATTGATCGCAAACCATCCCTAATTAAAACCATAAATCTGGCCATTGTGCTTCATAGGATGTTGTTCAATGACAGGTGAGTTAAACAAAACGTCGTAAACATTGAGGGAGAACCCTCTGGTTCAAGGGCCAACTTGAACCTAAAGGCTGGTTGAGTTGGTTTCCTGGCGTATTTTTTGTAGCCAAGGACTGCCTATAGGAAACAGGTACAGCAGGGGCTAGTCAATCTCAAACAAATTATATCTTTGTTGGGTCATCATGCACACCTCGCTCATCAATGATGTACCCCAGATATTGAACCTGGGTCATACCAAAATTGAATTTCTCCAAATTGGCACACAAGTTGTGTTGTCATAGGGTTTGGAGGACCTGTAAAATATGGTGTAGGTTCTCTTCCCAACTCTGGCTGAAGATCCAAATTTCATCGAAATACACCACCACGAATTAGTTAGTGAAGGGCCACAAGGTGTCGTACATCAACCTCATGAAGGTTGCGGGGGCATTCTTCAACTTGAAAGGCATAACCAGCCATTCGAAAATACCCTCCCATGATTTGAAGGAAATCTTCCACACATCAGAGGGTTCAATTGGCACATGGCAATTACCATACTTCAAATCAATCTTGCTGAAATATTTAACCCACTTGAGCTGGTCCAAAAGGTCATCAATCCATGGGATTAGATACCTATTTTGGACAATGATCTTATTCAATGCTCGATAGTCAATATAAAGTCTCCAAGTGCCGTATTTCTTCTGTACCAACACAATCAGGCTCCCATAGGGTGATGAACTTGGCCTGATGTGCCCTTTCTGCAATAACTCTTGAATATGCATCTTAATTTCATCATTATCCAGAACATAGTGTCATTATATCAGTCTATTGGGTAGCAGCTCGCCTAGGGTCAGATCGATGGAGTACTTGACTTGACAGTGCTGGGGTACCCCTATGGGTGAGGTGAAGATGTGCTTGTACTCCTCCATGACCTTGTCCATCTAATTCTATCGTATGAAGGAGCCCTATCTGGAGGATGTGGATGTGGTCATAATATTCTTCTTTCCCTCACGTTGAATCATAAGGAAGGAAAATTTCTCGGTCTCGAAAATGATGTTACTGCATTTCTTCGCAGTGATCAAAGAGATGGTGGTAGGTGGTGCTACCTCCTTGCTGAAGCCACTCGATGGTGTACGACTCTGGGTGTGGTGTAGTCAATAGGCCCAACCGCTTCACAACCTCTACTGAAATGAGGTTATTTTGGCTTCCACTATGCGACAATGAATTGTAGCAAAAAACCCTTCACCCACATCTGTGAGTGGAAGAGTCGCTCCCCCACTCTGGATATTCAAGCTCAATCTTCTGGATCTTGGTGGTGGCAATACTGGCATTAGGAACCACACCAATAATCTACTTCCATTTTTCATTCCCCTTGTTGGGTTCTAACTCAGAGTCGTAATATGCACATGATTCATAAGACTTGAGCTCGGCCACTAGTGACTACTTGACTTTAAACTCACTTTTGTTGTGAGTGGGGCTTTTAAGGAACTTACACCATTTCCCTGTGTCCTTCTTTGTCTTCGTGGTGTTGTTATTTTCTTATGGCTTCAGTGGGTTGTCTTGGGTCACCCTACCTTTGCTTTGTCCTTTTTTTCTGTGGTTTGGGGGTGCCTTTCCCTTGCTTCAGATTCACAAATCCAAAGTCTTGCTTCTTCTCTTTAAATTTCTGCTCGATCTGATAGTGTATCAATAGTCGGTGCCAAGGGAGGAGATGTCTAGGAACTCCATCTTGTCCTAAATGTAATTATGTAGACAACCATGTTACTTGAGTACCAAATTCCACTAGGAATCCTTGATACCCAACATCATGTGAAGGGTATGCAAAATATTGGTGAACTTCGATATGTCGTGGTTCCTTCCTTGCCACAACGTGGTCCACTTTATGTATTTATATTCACAACTTCCAACAAGGTAATACTGTTCCCTGATGGCATCTTTGAAAGAAGTCCAAGTGGTTGTGGCTGAAAATAGTGAGGTTTCTCTCTCGTCCTTCTGTTCATAGTAGGTTTACCACTAGTCATTGTCATGGGAGGTGACTTTGAGGAGTGTAAAAGTAATATTTTCCTGATTGGAAAAGTAATGAACTGAAAAACACCCTTCCAATATATTTTAACCATCTATCTACAATGTATATGGGAATTTCAAAGTTGACTTGTACCTTAAAGGGAGTGGTGCCTCTAGAGTGGCTGCTAGATGAAGATGCATCACTTGTGGATAGTCGCTGAAGGATCTAGGAAAATTTATCCATCATTATGTTCCTTTGTCACTTGAGGGATTCCTCGAGCAATATTTTGTAAGGATCTCCTGCTCCCTCATCTTTCTTTTCCTCTACCATGGGAGGTTGTTGAGGTTTACGAGGTTGGTCTTGCAAAGGTTCAACTAGTTTGAGCCCTAACTCCTTATACCTTGACCTTGTCAGGGACATGCAAAGTAAAACAAAGAAAGAGTAGACCACTCAAATACCACTGATCCAGAGTTATGCAGGAACGTAACAATAGATATATATATATATATATAAACACCGAGATGTAGCAAAATTAAATCTTCATTTCATTAATATCAAAGAACTAAAATATGCTTAGAAGCAGAATGGAAATAAACTAGCTCAGGTGATGGTAGCTTATCTATGAGAACAGA
Organism: Pinus taeda; assembly: GCA_000404065.3. Taxonomy (NCBI): domain Eukaryota; kingdom Viridiplantae; phylum Streptophyta; class Pinopsida; order Pinales; family Pinaceae; genus Pinus; species Pinus taeda. The sequence continues at coordinate 8,068 of APFE030162734.1, read as the reverse complement.
TGTGGCCACTACATTCCTCTAAATTGTGTTACAATGAGGCTCAAGGACCTTTTTATTATTGAACAACAAGGGGAAACACTAAAAAACCAAAACCCTAACCCCAAGAGATGGAATGCCAAGAGTTTGTGGGCCTTGTTAGGGTTAGTTGGCAACCAACTTCCTGCGGTTGTAACTTGGTCATATGATCTCCATTTGGTGCGTATGATACCTTGTTGGAAATATCTCTCAGAGTAGTACAATTTTTTCCATAACCCTCCACAAACAATGTCGAGCTTGCTTCAAACCTCAAAAAAATGTTGTTTAGGGGGTCGAAACAACTCTAGAGTTTCAAGACCCAAAAATGCTAAAAATAGTAAATGTTGCTATAATCAAGGAAACATATGAAACTGATTGGAGGTCTAGGTGGAATAGGCGGGTGGCCACCAATATCCACCTGAATCACCTAGAGAAATAAATATTTCTTACATAACATCATTTTGCAATTCCATATTCTCAAATCAACACATGTGGCTATAGAGAGTTATATATTGATAAATATGCTTGTTATACATTTCATATGTGGTTTGAAATCTTTTATGATACTTGCAGTTCTAAGATATTCATCAAATAACTACTACAATATCATTATGAGAATGATATGATCACAATTCCAGGATCATTCATGGGCATAGTAAAAAAATGGAGACTTCCCTTGCTGATAAACTATTCTTTACAACATGACTATATATTTGTGAAAAAAATTGCAAAAACTAAGTTTTAAAATAACAATTTCATGAAAATCATGAGAAGTTTGAAAAGTGTAAGGTTATAGTTATCAAAAGTATTGTTTGAAATAAAATACAAAATATAATTCTATAAAGGTATGAAGGCATGGTTACTTAATTAATAAACTCAACAATCTTATGACACATCTTTAAACATAATCATGGATAGCATAATTTTCCATGGCATGAGTGCATAGTCTATTAGGCATGGTGCACTTTGCCAGGACATATACACAAGAAAATGCGTCATGTAAATTGTACTATGGCAAGAACATCCAAGACATACATGTGGAATTAAGAAGCTTTACGGTGAAGATATATGGCACATTTGAAGGTATGCTTGTAATGCTTTTCACTCGAACTATTAAAGTGTAAATTGTGATTACAGTGGAAGCATACACAACACATATGTGAGAAATACATGATATTCCTCACTAGCCCTTTGTGATGTGTAGAAGAAGTTTGGGAAATTTTTATCATAGGAATTTATACGTGAATATCAAATAGGTTTTATAAGGTTGATGTCATGAATATCAAACTAGCTTTTGCAAGCTACAAACATATGGCACATATATAATACATCATTATTTGATAATGTTATGAGCCATACGATGAGAAATTTAATAGTTGATTAATTTATAACACCTAAAGTTAGTTTATTATGTTGAAGCTTGAGGAGCACATCGTGACTCATAACCAAGTAAGGGTAGTTGGTGTGTTCCTTTTCTCTCAAGGAAGAAGGTGTTTCTCATAACTGCTGAGAGGAACTGTTGGCAACCAACTCTAGGGAAGATAAAGTGTATTGATCATGGTTATGAGAAGAATTTGCTCTCAGTTCCCTCTAGTTATTGGTTCTTTTTGCAAATTATGGATTTGTTTTGTCTGATAAACCTAATGCCAAGAGTGAATCCCTTTTCAGGGTTTTCCCTCTCATCATTCCATCTATCTTGTTACTATCTTTAATGCAAGAAATTTAGTGTTTTTATTCCATTATTTTTATTAAGGAAAAAATATTGTTCACCCTCACATACAAGTTTCCATGCTCCAGCCTCCAAGTTGCCCATGGTTCAGAAATTTATCACACAACCTAGGTTTTATTTATATGGTTTCAAAAAAATAATGCATGTTGTGGAGGAAACTGCACCCTAACCCACTCTCCCAAATCTTTTAGTTATAATCCATGACCATGTAAATTCCAGTGTAAATTCCACAAGTGTATCTCGCTACTTAATGCATGATCCTTCTGCTTCACGTTACATTGGTTTTGGGTTATAATTTTCCTCTTGGTTTGTGCCCCTAGACCATCACTATTTTCCTTTATTTTGTTGATTATATATTCATGTTCAAGAATTAATGGATGCATGATAGATTTTCTTTATCACAATACATTCTGAGTTTCTTTAACAAAGGTTCTCAATCTAACAGAAGAGGGAAAACTAAAATAAAAAGTGTGCCATGGAGGGATAATAGAAATAAAATAACTATATTTCTCATGCACTTTGATGCAAACTTTGAGGATTTTAGTCAATTGACATAGATTGGCCACTTATACCTCAAAGGTCCTCCTCCCCCTCCTCCTACCTAGCATGCTTTGCAAAATGTGCCTTTTCCACATCTTAGCATAATGGAAATTCTAGAACCTCATGTATCTCAATGCCAACCACTATAGAATGATGGTTGGGATACCAACCTTGTCAGCCCTACATCTAGCTTTGCACATTGGTCTATTGCTTCTCATCACTCAATTCACCCAGTGACCATTCCTCCTTAGATACACTATACATTATCTCAAGCCACTTATTTTCATTCTCATCGAACCCCTAATTATCCTACTTATCTTTCATTGGGGAAGTTCCATATGTCATCGATGCCTGTACATTCTCCCTCTAAGGCCACTTCATCACATACACATATTGACATTCCCATAGCGAAATGATGGGAGAGGAGAGAAATATTTGTCCAAGACATGCATCTAGAGGTACAAGGAGAAAAGGATGAGGAGGAGGAAAAACCATTCTACATGGAGGGCCCTAGAAAACTACCCAAGCTGGCATAATTTATTTCTTTGGCATGATGTTGTTTTACGTTATATTACTTAAACTTATTTCAGACTATGACATTATCATGTTTTGGCACAACATATTATAGTTTTTACTATGATACATATTTTGATGGAATTATGGTTGATGGGAGACACAAGGGTTGTTTCACATGCTTCTTTATATATTTTTATGGATATTGGGTTGATTCATATGTCTTATTTTTATGGTGATGGTGTTCACGATGTTGCCATAGTCTCAATAATTTGGTTTCATGGGAGTTACAAGGTTTAATGGAAATATTTCATGGACATTTGGGGTCCCCATCTACTAATATAAATTTAAATAATTATAAATACCCCTTATAAATGTCTTCTCTTGAATTAGAAAGAAAAAGTGTTCAACATAATACAAACATTAGTTATAAAACAATTTTTCCCTCCAACTACCCAAGGAAAGTATAAAACTAAGCAAAAGGCACACGAGCAAGGTTTCAAAATAATAGTGAAGAGAGGTATGCATAAATTTTAAATTTATTATTTTCCATTTGATTAATTCATTCTAGAGTACAAGAGCTTAGTTGTTTTGCTGACAACAAACTCCTTCAAGGAGTGACAAGGAGAAAGTGAGCTCATCTGGTTTTTTTAATTAAGGTTGGTGTTTATTTGTTGTGTTATTTTGTGTTGTTAGAATGTTGGATATTTATTATATCAGTGCTAATTGATACACATTTTGTTGAACATATTTCCAATAATATCAAAAGAGTCCAAGTTTCCCAACACTTTGTCTTAATTTTTAGCATTACGAGTGTCAACGTATGAGTCTTTTTACATCTTAAACATTTTAAAGTATATTTCTAGTCTACATTCTTGTAGGAATCAACCAAAATAGTATCTTGTACTCGTATTTTTATTAATAAAATGAAAAATCCACAACTTATATCTTTCTGGCATATTTCTCCAAAAAAAATACCCTATGTTGCTAATTTTTATGAGCAAAATTTTCTCGCATTAATGGCTGAAAATTATTAGTTTGTAACAAAGTATGATCATGAAATTTGCCTATGATTTCATTCATTAATTTCTTATTAGTTTGTTCAAATTTCAATTTATTTTCATCACAAAATGTAAATGATTGTTTATATGCTCTCCATTTCATTTTTTTCTTTGTTGTCTTCTGCACAACAACTTCATTGGGGCTTCAATCATGCATCATGTGTCCATAAAGTGTCTCAGCGATACTTCCACAATCCTTTTCAACAAATACTCAATACTATTGCCCTAATTATCTAGCTAATGATGCTTCATCAACAAGCTTTCAAGATGCTCAATATAGTCTCCAATATCCTCCAAATAAATCTTCAAAGTCAAAGCTCAAAGGTCAAGGATGTATGCTCTAAGATTGCTCTAGAAGAGTCGTCACAAAAGGTCTTCAATGTCACTTCGCAGGTGATCAAAGTGTCTTAAAAAGATATTTCAAAATTTCACTTCAAGGCCAGCTAGCTATAGTCCTTTTCAAGGTTCTTCTCCTCAAACAACCCCTCTTTATAAGTGTTTTCCAATGGTGTTTCCTCAAAACTCTTTTTCAAGTGTACTCCTATGATGCTTCATTAACAACCCCTCTTCACATGTATACTCCAATGTTACTTATTCTTTTAATATCCTTCAAATGATACTCAAGGTTCTTCATTTAAGGACTTCAACCAATGCCTAATATACTAAGATATTTACAAGTATGCCCACAAGATCAAGGTGCTGGTTAATACACATGTCACAAGCTATGGTTCATCATCCTTCTCAGATCTGAGACTCCATAGTCAACAAGCTTCATATCCTCCATATTTTTGAGCCTCCGTAGGTCTAAGCTCCTTTTATCACAAGTTTTTCACCTTCAAATTGAAAATTCTACCACAGGACTGAGACTTTCTTCTTTCCACGGGGCCAAGAACATGTCTTCAATTGGTTGCACAAGTCTGAAAGTACTGCCACAGGTCTTAGGTATTGTAGGTCTGGAATGAAGGATGAGTTTTGTCTCGGGTCTTGAGAAAGAGAGTCTAGTCTGTGCCTGAAAAAAACAAGGTTTTGTTCACAAATTAAACCAAATTGGGCTGCAACAAAAGAAGAATTTTTAATCCACAAGTACTCCATGAGTAGAGAGAGATATAGCCCAAATACTAATCACATAATACTCAACAAGACTTTCCCAAACAATAATCTACAACTTTCATCCTCCTTTAGTCTCCTTTTCTGTTGTGTATATTATACTTGCACTGAGTTGAATGAAGGAAATGGAGGAGTATAAGCTACTATTTATACTAGCTCAACCATAGTTTGAAGGGACACATCTATTGGAGGAGCCGACCTATAACTCAAATAATTACTAATTTTTCCAATGAATTTTGTTAGTTAATTTATTGATACCATGGTGATGTCATATAAAAGGCTTTTTTCCCAAGCCCTACTCTTTCCAGATTAATAATCTCAATCTCACTTTAGTGATCACTAGAGATGGAGTTTCTTAAACAATTAACTGTAGGAACAATAAAAGCAGAGGATTTGTGAGGGATTCCATGGGATTCTAAATGATATATCAAATTATAATTCAATATCTTTGAGATGATGTTTCTATCATAATTATGAAACTCTCTTCGCAAATCATCTTTAACACAAGAGACATTCCAATCATCTCCAACACAAGATTATAGTAATGAGTTCCAAATCCTTCATATTTGGATGAGTGTATATTATCTTGTTATCCTATTGTGAGAACTAGTGCCAAATGTCCATTCTATTTGTGTCTTAAAAAATTGACCCGTTGCTTACTTCTAATTGTGATAACTCCACCATTTTTCTTGAAGTTCCCCCATTGACATATACTACTAGGGATTTAACAGTGCAAAGTATTTAACAATTCTTAGGGCCCCATTGACAATGGAATCATACACAACACATATGTAAGACATGATATGCTCTACTAGTCCTTCACGATGTGTATGCAAAGTTTGTAACAATCTTATCATAGACATTTATACATGAATATCAAACAACTTTTATAAGGTTTATGTCGTGAATATCAACCCAATTTTTGCAAGCCACAAACATATGGCACATATATAATATGCCATTATTTTGATAATGTTATGATCCATACGCTGATAAATTTTATAGTTGATTAATTTATGAGACCTTACAATAGTTTATTGCGTTGAAGATCGTGGAGAACATCGTGACTCACACTGAAGTAAAGGTATTTGGTGTGTTCTTTTGCTCTCTAGGAAGAAGTTGAGCTTTAGAGCTCACTAGAAACTTCACTTGGCTCTCACAACTGGTAAGAGGAACCATTCGCAACCAATTATAGGGAAGACAAAGCATATTGGTCAACAGTTAATGCCCTGTCATTTTGACAGAACCTTATGAATACACAGACATAATTCATCCCCTCATGATTTTTTCCCTTCAACATTCTATTAACCCCTAGCCACAACAAATAAAATAGGGCATGTCAACTCCCAACCCATATTACGGTCTCACAATGATGGGTTTTCCATGCATCCAAAACAAAAATGTATTAATTCCCATCAAGATATCTCAACCCACACCCATGCCTTGTATACATTAGACTTAGTCAGGTTGTTACATATCTCATCATTGTTAATATGATAAACTTGGGGTTTGTCACTGTATGATTTTCTTGGCTTATATGCTAAGCTAGGCCATGTTAAAAGTAGCGTGAATTACTTGTAACTCCATCCTCATCTCGAATGCATTCCAACATAGGAAAGAAGACATATAATGGTTATTTTACATACAACTCAAAAGGTATTTGGTCCTCACCTTTCCATTTTGGTTCATACATTTATCATTATGCCATGCCATCTTAGAAATTTGTCAAGTAAACATAAGGTACTTTTTGGCAAGTAAACATAAGGTGATTTTAAGTTTGATATGGCCCATGTATAATTTTTGAATCTTTCTTAACTTGAAATTATTAAGTGGGTAGAGGTAAAAGAAAAGAGGGCAAGAGTAAAAGTGGGTTTTAGGCCAAAGCATTCTATAGTGGATCATGGTATCACGTTGAGACACAATGTTGAAAAGGTTTGGGAGGACAAATAAGAAGTATTTTTCTGTTTTTTTGACTTCAAAAAATCATTTGACACAGTCCCTAGAGATAAGTTGTGGCATAAAATGGAAGAACTTGAAATTCATGTACATTACAGAGCCATTGTCCATAGACTTTATGAAGAGGTGAAAGTAAAAATTAGAACCTCAACGGGTATTTCAAAAATCTTTAGAAGTGGCATTGGAGTCAAGAAATTGCCCTTTATCCCCTACTCTTTTTGGTTTATACATTGATAAATTGGAAAAGTGGCTAAATATGCAAGGTGGAGATGGTGTTCGGTTGGGGGAGTTTGCGATAAAGCTTCTTTTATATGTCGATCATATTGTATTTATTTCTAAATCAACCCATGGATTTCAAATGCACTAATATGCCCTTGATCATTTTTATAGAGCAGTGGGGATGCAAGTCAATACTAGCAAGACCAAAATAATGATTTTCTCTAATAAAAGGAAGCAGAGCCAACATACTTTCTTCTTTGATGAAAACATTCTTGAAGAAGTAAATGAGTACAAGTACCTCGAGATTGATTTCAACAACAAACTCAATTGGGAGGACTGCATAAAGAAGAGAATTTTAGGAGGGTGGAAAGAATTATATTCTCTTGAAAACATTCTTAGAGAGGCAGAGTTATGGGATTGGAAAACGATTAAAGTTATTTTTGGACTCCTAGTTTGTCCAGTGATGCTATATGGGTGTGAATTGTGGGCTAGCAACACCCCCATATCAAAACGGAAACAAATTGAGAAAATCCAAAACATTTGAACATGAGAAAGTTAAAAATAAAAAGTTCAGTACCTTATGAGATAATGTTGAGTGAAACAGGAGCAACTCCCATCAAAATAATTGTTATGGTGTGACTCATAAGATATATAAAAATAATTGAGAAAATGAGAGTAGGTAGATGGTCTAATGGTATCTTCAATGAAGGCATGAGTGAAAGAAAGAAAACATGGATGAAAAAAATTATACATGGATGAAAAACTGGAATATATACATCAATGCCTATCCCATAAATAGCAAGAATCTAGAGAATTTTGTTGTGGAGAAGTTTCGTAAAATGGTATGGGGAAAAGAGTTGGATAGAAAGAAGAAGTACTACATTAAGGAATTCAACCCTACACCTGATCTACAACAAAAAGAGTTCAT
>APFE030162731.1:0-67357 GCA_000404065.3 Pinus taeda | reverse complement strand
AAAATCGAGGTCAAAGGGTTGACCATTTTGCTGTTGCGTTGACTTTTAGCTTGCTGCCCCTGCGTTGACTTTTCATGACAGCGTTGACTTTTGTAGAATTGACTTGGGTTGACTCATCTACTGGTTGGAGGGTTGTTGTGACACATGCTGGGCTGGCTGACCAAAGGAGACTTTGCTGGTTGAAGCATCCTGTTGACCGCCGAAACGAACACACACATTTTTCCTGTTTCTGATTTGTCTCCTGTAAGATCTGCTTATATGTTCTATCTGCATTTTGCTTAACTACTTGTATGATTGCTGTGTGAAAAGTGAAATTGCTCTTAGCATAGAACATCTACAAAACTTTACAGATTGAGCGGGCCATTCAAGAGTTGCTGGCTCTTGGACACATTCAACCGAGCACGAGTCCTTTTGCTTCTTCCGTGGTGTTGGTGAAGAAGAAGGATGGCACATTGAGGATGTGCATTGACTACAGGGCCCTGAACAAGAAGACACTGAAGAATAGGTACCCCATACCCAGGATGGATGAGTTGAGAGGAGCACGGTTCTTCTTGAAGATTGATTTGAGATCTGGGTACCATCAAATTCGCGTGAGGGAACAAGACATTCCCAAGACTGCCTTCAGGTGTCACTATGGGCACTTTGAGTTTTTGGTGATGCTCTTCGGTCTAGCTACATTCCAGTCTTGCATGAATCACATCTTCCACAGTCACTTAAGGAAGTTTGTGTTGGTGTTCTTTGATGATATCCTCATTTACAGCAAGACTTGGGAGGAGCATCTCCAGCACATTGAGATAGTGTTGCACATCTTGGAGGAGCAGCAGTTCTATGCCAAGCTCTCCAAGTGTGAGTTTGGGTTGACAAAGATGTTATACTTGGGACACATCATAGGGGTGGACGGAGTGAGAGTCCACAAGGAGAAGATCAGGGCCATCAGAGATTGGTCGGAGCCGAGAAACGTGACAGGACTTTGGGGATTCATTAAATTTTGCACTTACTACCAAAAGTTCGTCAAGGGTTTCTCACAGCTTGTTGCACCCTTGACAGATTTTACGAGGAAGGGGGCATTTAGTTGGTCGGATACAATGCAATGAGCCTTTGACAGGCTCAAGGAGGTTATGAGCAGCTGTCGAGTGCTTGCATTGCCGGATTTTATGCAACCATTTGTTTTGGAGTGTGATGCGTAAGGAGAGGGGATTGGCGCAGTGTTGATGCAGGGAGGTCACCCTATAGCCTTTGAGAGCCAGAAGCTCCTTCCGCACAAGAGGTTGTATTCTATATACGACAAGGAAATGCTGGCCATCATGCATGCATTGGCCAAGTACAGGTAGTATTTGGTGGGTAATAGGTTCAGGGTGAGGACTGATCACAACAGCCTCAAGTTCTTTTTGGAGCAGAAGTAGCTACAGGAGAGGCAGCATAAGTGGATCAGTAAGATCTAAGCATATGACTTTGACATTGAGTATGTCAAGGGCAAGAACAACGTGGTAGCAGATGCCCTTTCACGTAGACTAGCCACGTTGTCTCTTATGAGCTTGGACGCAAACTGGAGGGCTTGACTCCTAGCAGAGTACTCCAAGGATAGATTTGCATGTGACGTTCTGGATGGGCACGTGACGAATGACAGGTACAGGTTGGTCGATGAGATCATCTACTACAGGGACCGGATCTTCTTAATTGAGGGATCTCAGCTCAAGAAGAAGATACTTCAGGCGTCACATGATTCACCATTGGCAGGTCATCAGGGGTTTACGAAAACCTACAGGGCCATTAGAGAGAGGATCTCATGGAAGGGCCTCAAGGAGGACGTACTCCAGCATGTCCGGGAGTGCGATGTTTGCCAGAGGAACAAGGGGGAGATGAACCATCCAGCAGGACTATTGCAGCGTCTTCCCATTCCGGAGGGGAAATGGAATGTATTTCAATGGACTTCATCACAGAGTTACCCATGGTACAGGGCAAGGACTGCATCTTTGTCGTCGTTGATCGGCTGACAAAGTACTCACACTTTTTCGCCATATCGCACACTACACAACAGTGCAGGTGGCCGAGCTGTTGTTCAGAGAGATTTTCAGGTTACATGGTCTTCCCAAGGCCATCACTATTGACAAGCACAGCCATTTCATGGGCGGATTTTGGCAGGAGCTTTTCCGGTTGGTGGGGATGAAGTTGACAACGAGTACCAGTTATCACCCACAGACGGACGGGCAGACAGAGATAGTTAACAAGTGGCTAGAGGGCTACTTGCGTAACTGTGTCAGTGGGAAGCAGCGAGCATGGCTGAAGTGCTTGCATCTGGGGGAGTACTGCTACAACACTACACATCAGATGTCCATTGGTATGTCACCATTTTATGCTTTGTATGGATATCATCCCTTATCTTTTGCTGACATGATGTTTGGTGCTAGCAAGGCTCTAAGAGTCAGGATATTCTCCGAGCTCTCAAGGATAATATGGCTACAGCGCTGAACCAACAAAAGCTGTATGCTGACAAGGGTCGGGTGGAGAGACAGTTTGAGGTAGGGGACTTGGTCTACCTACGATTACAGCCATACGGACAGTCGTCACTAAAGCAGAAGGGGGCTGACAAGCTCAAGCCCCACTTTTATGGGCCATACAGGGTGATACACAGGATTGGACAAGTTGCATATGAGTTGGAGCTGTGCCAAGGCAGCAAGATTCATAACGTCCTTCATGTATCATGCCTGAAGAAGGCATTGGGGTAGCATGTGACAGTGACAGATGAGCTACCACCCACAGATGATGAGGGGCATTTGGTGTTGTAGCCAGAGGCTATTATTGATAGCAGGGAGAGGCAGCTACGGAACAAGACAATCCGGGAATTCTTGGTGAGGTGGAAGAATTTGTCGGATGAGGATGCCACTTGGGAGAGAAAATTTTGCAGCATCCATCACTTCAGTTGCTTGAGGACAAGCAACATTTTTCCAGGGGAGACTGTAATATTCCTAATTAGCCATGGTTAATTGGAATATTCGATTTTGTTTAATTTTGCCTTCTATAGCTATTTGTAAATAAAAAGGTGAGAAAAAGGGGACATAACTCACTTTTAGAATAAAAGTCACTTCCTAGTAGCACAATGTTGTGACTTAAAGGGAAGCCAAGGGGGCCAAAGGACCACGCAGAGATGGGGCCCACGCAGACACTTGGAGGGACTATGCAAATGGGAAAAGGAACACGTGGCAAGAGGAGATTACGTTGGAGGAAGTGAGCCTTGGGATTAAGAGAGGCCAATGCTATAAAGGAGAGAGGAACCTCCTCATTTTGGCATTCAGTTATGAGCATTTGAGCTAGTCACTTCGACTTGGAGCATGTTGCCTGTTTAGCCTGTCTGCAGCACTGTTTAGTGCACTGAGTGTCTTCGTTCGTAGATCTCACCCTTAGACCCGGGGGACTTCGAGTGCCTACACGGGCAAGGTAGTTTTAGCAGTCTTTTTGCAGTAGTTTTGATCTTTGGCATTGAGGTGGAGCCGAGCATTGGAGGACTACGCAGTCTTGAGAGAGAGGGACGCAGTTTTTCTGGGGGCAATTCCGGATTGGGGGTTTGTGGAGGAGTTGAGCTGGGAGATTGAGCAAGAGATCAACTCTTGCATATTGGAGGAGTTTGGCAGACTTTTAGGTAGTATTTTGGAGGATTCTACTCAGTGGCAGCATAGAGCCTTAAGGGATTGCGTGACTCCCAAACGGGGCGATTTTCGAGGTTCGGCCATTTCAGAAAAGCTTTCAGGGTTTTTCTGGGTTTTCTGAGAGAGGCTGATTCCAGAGTTTCAGCATTTTCTGAGGAGGAGAACAACCCCAAATCCTCATTTGATTTCCAGTAGTAGCAGTAGCATGGTAATTTCCTAGCTGCATCCACGCAGTTCAGAGAGAGGCCATTCCTTTGCTATTCTGAGTGTATTTCTTCACTTGCCTGGTGCAAGTCGAGGTGCCATTTTTCTGATCACCTCCTATACTCATTCCATTACTCAGTATAATAAAATGGCTTAGCATTTCTCTCTGCATTTCTCGAGTCTCTGCTTATATTTCATGTTTACATTGTTATATGTTGCACCATTGTTATTTTTATCATTAGATATCATTTTTGGGATTCAACTGCATTATTTTTAAGGTCATTCACGGATGACCATTTCCATGAGAGGTAGTCGTAACTGACTAATTTCTCATGATTTTTGAATAGTTCACTTAGCACTCATTGCATCGGGTGATGCTCAAAGGGGTGAAGAAGTGGGATTGAAACTAGTGAAATGTGGAGAACGAATCACATAGCATCAATCATCACTTCCGGGGCTTGCACCCGGTAACCAGGACTTCCCAGGAGGTCACCCATCCCAGAACTCCTCTGGCTCAAGCGCGCTTAACTGTGGAGTTTTTCCCCACAATCAAGCCCACTTAGCTTGCTACCCCATTTGCAAAACCTTAGCAAGTATTGTGCCTCATGAACCATTCAAGTAGAGATCCCTTGACTCTTTTTGAATTTAAGTATGGGGGATTACACAGTGCATTATATTAGATATCATTTTTGGGATTCAACTGCGTTAAGTAAGTCATTCAAACATATGACCATTCCATGAGAGGTAGTCGTAAATGACTAATTTCTCATGATTTTTGAATAGTTCACTTAGCACTCATTGCATCGGGTGATGCTCACAGGGGTGAAGAAGTGGGATTGAAACTAGTGAAATGTGGAGAACGAATCACATAGCCTCAATCATCACTTCCGGGGCTTGCACCCGGTAACCAGGACTTCCCAGGAGGTCACCCATCCCAGAACTCCTCTGGCTCAAGCGCGCTTAACTGTGGAGTTTTTCCCCACAATCAAGCCCACAGCTTGCTACCCCATTTGCAAAACCTTAGCAAGTATTGTGCCTCATGAACCATTCAATTAGAGATCCCTTGAGTTACTTAACGCAGTTGAATCCCAAAATGATATCTAATATAATGCACTGCGTAAACCCCCATACTTAAATACTTAGATTACGTTCATACATAAACATTCATACAAGTAATTATCAATGGTGCATAGTAAGTAAACTGAGTAAAAGTAATTTGTAATAGCAAAATACATATTCATGAACAGATGCATAGAGTAAACTTCTCTTTATAAACTTTCAATCTCAATTACAAACCTAACTCTGCCCTACAAACTCAGTTGTAGGTGTCCACGCACTTAGTTTTGGACTATTCTAGGCCTTTGTGCACTCAGCTACAGAGCCTCTACCTACTACTATGAGCGAGTATACTTCATATTCACTCTAATTTTGAACCATGCCTCCGCTATTCTATTATTCCTCTCCTCTCTCCCTGTCTTTACACTTAGAGCCTCGCTCTATTTATGAAATCCCATGGTCCACAGACCATGGGTAGGTTGACACAACTTTACCTTAAATTATAGTATTTTAGGGCAGATAGCCCTATGACTCATCCTAGATATCGCACTCGCAATTCACAGAGTCTTAAAATACAACTGACCAGAACATGGGCTTCGAACCCCAAAACATGTTGTGGGGGGTCCCATGCCCAACAGGCCCCCAACACAATCATCGTGACTCATCTTGAGTCACTCTGCTGGTGCGGCGATCTTGGCATGGAGCTCCTCCAATTATTCATGTTCTGTGCGAAGGTCTGCAACACACTCTTTTACTCTCTATTGGATCTTCTCTACACTTTTGGCCAAGTGCTCGCTGTCAGGGGAAAATTCCTTACTTAAGGCATGCATCACCTTCATCTTTGCGAGATCTCCTTTGATAGCAATAGTGATGAGGAAGGCCTCATCAATCCAAAGCTGGAAGCATGCTTTAAGTATTGTCTTTTTCTCTTGTGCAACATCCACCTATTCCTTGAATGCCTTTGCCTATTGTAGCTTCACGAGATCAGGACAATTGTCTGCGTCATTTCACACACACTGTCATACTGCACTTGAAGCCCCTGTGCCTCTGTTTCAAGGCACTGTATGGTTGGGTCCTCCTGTAAGGAAGTGAGGACTGCGAAGGATTCTTCCAACATAGTCGTATAGTTATGGACTAACTGTCCTATTTCCTCCAGCCGTTTCTGAATAGTGCCATCGCACTTTTTCCCTAACTTCCAGGGGCATGGATGACTATGGCTTTAATCACAGTTCGATAATCTGGAGGTTGAGCTCCAGTTGTATCCTCATTACTTTCTCCTATGCCTCACGGAATCCACTGGCCAATTTGTTAATTCACACTCCTATTGGTAGATCTAGTGCGAATTATAGCTCTGGAACGTGGCGACATGCTTCCTCTAACAATTTCTCCAAATTCAAATTGCCTTGAGGGGGTCAACTGAATAATCTGCTAAGCAACATAACACAACAACTTTGGATATGTTAGGGTACAAACATTGAGAGAGAGGAGACAAATGGTGAAATTCTTTCATCCCTTTAGCCCTACAACCTACATAATATGTAAAGCTCTTGAGCTTGAAAAATAATTTCACCTAGAATTAGTCTTCCATTGATAAATATTTATAAGAAATTTCACAACCATTTTCGTTGGCACAGTTTCACTAATTAACTAAATGGCTTTTATGGTTGGAATTTGGAAACATTATTTGAGAACATTGTGATTTCGTTTTGTTGAAGGTGGGTTTTTTAATGCATAAGTGGATTTATTACCCTAAATAACCCATAAAATATTCACACTAATTTGCATGTTAAAAAACTTAAACATACTATTCTTAAATATATTTGTTGGTCTTCGGGTAGAAATGAAGAGAAAAGGTGCATTGAAAATGACAACTTCATTTATTTATTAGACTACACAATTTTTATATCTATTGGATTTTAAGTAGAATTGAATAGAAAAGGTGTCTTCAAAAGGGCCATTTAATTATTAGACTACACAGTTGTTAATTGACAAAATGGTTTTTCCTTAAACGCAATTTCTAGCAAGGTTGTTATCTCTCATTGTTTAAAATGAAATATTGGGTATGTAAATGGATTCAACACAAATTCATGATTTTATCTATTCATTATAGTTTTATTAATTTATAGGTAGTTATGTAAAACACAATGTTTTCTTTAATCATAAAAAAATAGCCATTATAATTTAATGAGATATTTTATTCATGAAAATAAAATATATATAGTATATATACATTAGACTACAACATTTTAAAAAATTTAAATTATTAATATTTTAAATTAATTATTACATAAAAATTTATATTTTTAAAATATCAAATTAATTATATTATATATATATATTATATATATATATATATTAATTAATTTGATTATTTTAAAAATATAATTTTTTATGTAATTAATTAATTTTAAAATATAATAATTTAAATATTTTTAAAATGTTGTAAGTTCTAATGGTGAATGTAAAAAAATTTCAAGTAAATTTATATTTTTTTGTTTAAATTAATTTTTCAATTGTGAATGGATTATGTAAGTGAAAAATTCTTGAAACACTTGAATAATATATATTAAAATACTTAAACTCAAGTTTTAAGAAATATCTCTCAAATTTTGATTAAAATTAATTAGAAAAAATGTTAAAATGGAGTCATTTAATCTATTGGCTAAATTAGGCTTCTAAAAAGTACTAGAGGGAAAAAAAGCCTAAAATTAAAATAAAGTTAAACTTATCAACTTTTAAAGGCAACATGCATCATTTAAGTCCACATTTATGAAACCTATTAGTTCATTATTACTTATTCAAAGTTTAATATAAAACCATTAATTATTAATGATGACGATGATGATGGTGGTGGTGGTGGTGGTGGTGGTGGTTAATGTCCAATGAGACCAAACTTTGGTCTACCAGACCTAAAGAAACAAATTATTTAGTTTGATTTAACAATTTTATTCCTATGCTCAAAAAGCCTCGAGAGAAGCCTCCCAAGCACACTATAATTTTGACATCGTAAAAGGATAGGAACATCAATATTGCGACAAAGATTATGAAACTGTGATCTAATGTGGTTGTATGTGGGACACTCTAAGAGGAAGTGGTTTTCATCCTTGATGTTCCTATTCTCATAGAGATGGGAGATCCTTTCCATCCATAGTGTTTTAGGAACTGCCCAATGACCTCTTTCACTATGGAGCTCATGAGAGTTCGTTCTAATCTTTGCTATATTAATTTTCTTTTTTGAGATAGTTAAGACAGAGAGATACTTTTGATATTCTAGGGTGGGGTTGATGACCTTATTATAATAACTTAATTTTCTTTTAGCTGCTAAATCTTTCTCACACCACATTTTTTCTTTGAACTTAGAGGTAAGAATGTTTTTAATGTTATTAATGTTTTGCAATGCATCATTCTCCTTGATCTCCCAAAGGTTTAACTAGGTCCTTGTGTCTCAATAACACCCTCTCTTAAGCCTTAGGTGGTTTTCGATAGAATTTAAAGCTATCTTAGGAAGTATATGATCTCCTACGTTATTAAGTTTGTGCTTGTACAACAGAAGTCTAGTCGCAGCTAGGCTCTCGACAGGGGAAAGACCTACGTCTATAAGGAGAATACGATAGGGTGTATTGCTTTCAATTTTTAGGTTATACATTACAAAACGCTTCTGGATTTGCTAAATCTTTCTCCAGGACTCTCTAGAGATGTTGCAACCCGAAACCTCACATCCGTATAAGATAACAAGAGTGACTAAATTTTCAAGGAGGAACTTCCTTTTATCCCACATTACGAGGTTTGCTTTTTTACAATTATTTTCAAGACCAAAATAAGCTTTCCACCCCCCATTAATCTTTTTCTCAATGCTATAGTTCCCATTGATCTTGTGATGAATATCAATTCCTAGGTACTTGTAACAATACACTTCCTCCAAGTTATTATTGTCATACATAAAATTAGTGTAACTGTCCTTCTTGGATTTGATAATCATAACTTTTGTTTTCTCAGTGTTAACAATCATACCCATGGTAGAGGGGGAATCCTTAAGAAGCCTAAGTTTCTTATCAAGATCAAATGGGCATCTTGCAAGAAGAACAATATCATCAGCATAGAGGAGAAGGATGATGACTATCCTAGCTAAGATCGTGCGAGCACAACCTGCTTCCTTGAAATACCCTTCAAGCTTGTCGATGTAAATGCAAAATAGGGTAGGGGAGAGGGGGAAACCTTGTTTAACTCCAGTATTACATTTAATATCTTTTTACCAGCTCTCATTGCTTTTTAGCTTGGCAATTACATTCTAGTATAATCTTATAGCGACAGCTCTCAACTCAAAATGAGCCTTTAGCTCTTCTAATCTATTCCAAAGGTTTTTTCTAGGAACTGTATCAAAACCCTTTTTAAAGTCCAAAAAGCAACAAAAGAGATTGGATTTATCATTACAACAATCTTCTACAATGATCCTAAGTGTAAATTAATTTATATTTCTAAGTTAACTTATTTCTTATAGAAATTAATATATTTTTATTATTTATTAATAAATTATTTAAATATTTTTAAAACTTAATTTTCAATAGTTTCATTTAAATAATTATAAATATTATTAAAATAATCTTAAATTCCGCAAACTAAAATATTTTGTTATTTTTTAAACCTCAAAAGTGGCCAACCTTTAATCTCATATTTTAACTTTCAATATAGTATTCAAAGTCCAATGCCCTCCCAAATGTAATGGCCTAAATATTTTTGTTTATGAATTTATAATAGAAATTTGATAAAATAATTTTTGGTCAAATTATATTTTATTTTATTTAAATATGTTTTTGAATAGATAAGTGAAAACTTTGAGACCTTTAGATTGTGTAAATTTCAAATATAAAATTAGAGATTCCAACAAATTCCTACATGATTATGGACAAATCTGATACAAAAAATATGTTTAAAAAACTTTCAAACCATAAAACAATTAAAATACAACAATAAAATGATGCATACCCTTATATTAGTAAAATTTAACATTTAAATTTGAACATCTAAAAATATATCCATATATAATATATCATGAATATGTTATCAAAATAAGTTGAACACTTAGTTTTCAAACATCACATATTTAAATATTAATAGTTTATATAAATATTAATAGTTTCTATATAAATATATATATTGTTAAGTAATATGAGCCCAAAGACTTGGCATGAGTAACCATCATCCATGGGGATCAAAACTGTCAAAATAATTTATCCCTCTTTATTATTTTATAAAAAAAGAATATTATTTAAAATGGAAATCATTAATCCTCTATTTTCAATTCCCTGTTAAAATATATTTGAAGACTCCATTACTGTACTTCAAAAAAAATTGAAAAATCTCTCTATTAACTCCCAATAAATTATAATTTAATTACTAGTTTTATCACATACATGGTACTTTTATCATATCAAGCAGAGGCCCCTATTAGCGTTCGAGATCATAGTGCTAACATTACAGGAGGAGGATTAAGGAAATACATAGGTGTGACATGTCCTACGGGATGGTGGATTTCTAGGGTTTGTAATGGAAGGCATCCCGATGGAATGAAATACAAAAACAACTTAATAAACCAATTTTAATTTTTTTGGCTAAAGAAAGAGACAAACCTTCTATTGACTTAGGAAAGCAAAAAATGTACAAAGGTTACAACACGCTTAGAGGCACTAAACCCCACAAAGGGAAGAGGGGAAAACCCCAAAAGAAATCACCCAAAGTGCCCACAACAAAAAGCCACACTTATGCAAACAAAAACCAAAGTCTAAACTGCCATGGACCCATAAGCAAAGGCATGGACCCCCAAGTTTGAATGCTTGTCCGTAGATGCTGATCTATCTCCTTTTATTCTGATGGTCTAACATTGTATCACACAGAGCAGTAGCCCAAAGAATACCCACTAAACTTCTCGACCAACAATAACCATCGATATTTCCCTTCTAATCTGATGGCTACTATCCATATCGCACTACCTAAAAGCTTGAAGAATACCGCGCGATGAGGGCAATATTCTCTCACCATCCCCCACCACGTGTTCCTCACTGAGTGGCATCGCTAGCTTTTCTGAAAAGCCACTTTTGGGTTCAAGGGAACCTGATAAGAGTGGTAAACCGTAAGTGGTTTTGAATATCCTAGCCCACAAGCCTGCATGACAAATTGAGGCCATAGATATGCCCCCTTCTAATCCGATGGCCAAAATAAAAGTCTTGTAGCACATAAGCCCGAGGAATACCGTGCATGAGGGCAGTAAGCTCTCTCCTTCCCTTGCCATGCATTGGTTGTTGAGTGTCGTCGGGTGATTTTCAAGAAAACCACTTCCGAGCTATAGGGCACCCAATGAGGGTGGTTTATCCGAAGTACTCCTGGACTCCAGTTCTCTCTTTTCCTTGCCCCCAATGCACTTCTCAAGGAAGCCACTCCTGGAAGGGTCGCATCTTGCCTGGAATCCCTATGTCGATCTTCTCAATAGTCTATTGTTTCATGTTGACTATTTTCTTGGTGGCACATCTCCTCCAAGCTTTTCCTCCCTGTAGCTTCCGGTCTAATGTAGACTTTGCTAAATTTTTGAGTGCTCCTAAAGTGCTCCTCCTCTTGAAAACTTTCTATTGTGTTCTTATTCCTCATTGACGAAAGGTAAAGCACTATCTCTTGGTTTGTTCTGATATTATTGTCTGTCCATGAGAGCCTGAGATGAGCATTCATCTCGCAGCATATTATTTGTTACCTTCTCCCACCAGTAACACATGTTGGTTTGTTTGCTTCTAACCCCCTCATTGGCTAGCCAGTCCGATGCTTTGTTCGCTTCCCTGTGAACATGCACAAATATGAGAGTTCTTAGAATTCTTAGGTGTGATTGAATTTTGTGGTAGACTTGCAGAAGCCGCGAGTGACCTAAAAGTTTCTCTGGTGAAAATCATGCACTTATCCTCTTGACCGAATTAATGAATAATTCAGAGTCATCCTCAATGATAACATTGTGCATGTTGTACTTGATTAGTATTTCCAAGCATAGTTCCATTGCCATGAGTTGAGTGATATTGTTGGTAGTTTTTCCAAGATAACTGTAGAAAATTACTTGTATGTTGCCCTTCTCGTCTCTCATGACTCCTCCATATCTAGAATCTCCAGGATTTCCTTTAAAGGCTCCATATATGTTAAATTTCAAGAAACCTCAAGAAGGGGGGTGCCAGAAAGCCTCTCCTTCTGAGGTATTCTTGTTAATCTATAGAGAGCTTTTAGGGACATGTGCTTGAAGCTCCAACTTTTCCAGGATGCTTGCCTCTCTGTGCCCTATGGGTTTCCAGTAGAGAAACTCCCAAGGGTGTTGACTGTTTCCTTGAGTTGCTTAAGGATTAGCTTGATCATGGTACTCACTGGGCCTATTTTGTCTTTGAAAATCTTGTTGTTGCGCTCCTTCCATACATTCCATATTATGAACCATGGAGTCAAAGCCCAGGCTAAATTTATTGTCTCATTATCTGAGAAATCTTGTCTCCAATTCTTTAGCATAGCAATGATATCATTTTTCTGCCTATCTGTCTACTCAAATAAATTTCTAGCCTAGTTCCATAATGTGGTAGTGAAGGAGTATAGATTGAGGATATGACTTGAGGTTTCTTCCTATTGTCCACATAGGTGACATCTGGAGGGCCAACGAAGCCTCTTTTTCTTAGATTTTCCCAAGTGAGAATCTTTCCTTGTTGAACCAACCACTTGAATAGTTTGATATTCATCTAATGAGGGTTAGTCAAAAGGTTTTTCCAAGTCTTGTCAGTGCTTGGGAAGTTAAGCCATGTAGCTATTATTTTGGCTTCTTTAAGGGATATTGGTAGTGTTCTTGACTTCATTCACTACACATTTTTCTTCCCCAAGCTAACATGCCTCCTTGGCTTGCCTATGATCTTCTTGGTTATTTACTCTCAAAAGATGGTAGAAGGACACTTAGTTAAAGGAGGGTAGAAAATTATGAGCTCTCCTAATGATTTGTTTTAGGGTAGTGTCGTTGGTTATTGTAGTACATATTATATGTCTAATAATGATTATGAAATCTCCTAGAGCATCAATATTTTTTATTCTCATTCTTTGTGCCAGGGTAAGGCCATAGAGCAAGCCATACACTTATACATGGTTGCTTGTCTTCCATTGAATACCTTATAGATATCTAAATTCAATGATTCCTTCAGGATTAATGAAAATCCCTCCTCATCCTGCCACCCTAGGATTACCTTTTGACCCCCCATAAAATTGAAGGGTCCATTTATTTGTGGATCTCAACTATTCCACTAGACCTTATCAAGATAACAACAAAATCCATTTGGGCTGAGCGTGTGAGGTATGCCCTAGAACTTGAGGTCTCGAGCCTCGGAGCACTCCCATAGGGCCAACCAAGTAGACTCCAAATGATCCAAGCAAATATCTTTGACTAGTTTATAAAATTTCATATAGGTGGAAAGGACAATCATGGCTATAACCCCCATTGGTGCTTGGGTCTTTGTAAATATAGCCTTTTTCCCTGATAACAATATTTTCCAACTCACGTTCTTTGGAAGAGTGGACCATATATCCTTAAAAGTTTCCTTGGCCTCAAGGGAGCTTAGAAAATAATTGGGGCAAGAGGTGAAGAAGGTTTGGATCTCTGTTGAATAGAGGACCAACTGCCACAACCCACACTTCCTTTGTCACATAACATTGGAGAAAGAGATGCAATATATAATCCTCCTCTGATTCATAAAGAGGGCATCTAAACGGGACAATATGTCCCCTCCTTCAAATATTCTCCACAGTAAGAATTTTTTTATGAGCAAGCAACTAGAAAAAATAATTGACTTTTGTAATGGCATTTTTTTCGAGATTTTTCCCCATATCTTATTTTTACGAGGTAAATGGGTGCAAGAGAGCATGTGAGGATATCCTTCCTTGACCAAGTATCTTGCACTCGACCAAGCCCACCTGTCCTCCTCATATAGTGCAATTGGGGCACACCTGGTGGGCTCCAATATTGCAGCAATAATGCTGAAACTCCTGGGACTCCCTTCTTTACTTTTATCAACCCGATCATTTGTAACAAACTTGGAAGTGACGGTGCTGTATGCACAAGTACTACCTCTTGCCGCAGCTGTCACTTGGTCAGCTGGCACAAGTCTACTAGGGGCTTAAGCTAACTTCTATGAGCTCTTAGAAGAATCTTTTTAATTGATGGATGAAAGCTAACTCAAAGGAAGCTAATCTACCTACGAAAAGAGATTGAAAAACTGAAGGAAAGTGCAAATCCTAGCAAACCCTAATTCTACCAGCTAGTCCTACTGATGCAAAGATGAGAATGAAAACTACTGAAAGAGATGCCATTACTTATATGAAGGTAAAATACATTTGTTTAGACCACCTTTGTTCTAAGAAAACATCTTTTTGTATTTTTGATTAAGTTGTCAATTCCATCATGCATATGCTTTAACTGTGCTTTACTGTGCAGGGGTAGATCAGGGAGGAGAAATGCTTGGAAAAGGTTGGGAAGGTTTAGAGAGGGTATAAGGAGTCCCTAACACCCTTCTAAAGAGTTTCAAAAAGTTTGGATATCAAGAAACCTCATCTGTGAGCTTCTACAGGAAGTCTGCAGGGGTTCTACAGGATGTTCAGGAATTTCTACAAGATGTTCAGAAATTTCTATAGGATGTTTGAAAATGGGTTTTTAGAGGATGGGTGAGTGAGGGAAGATGCATGAATGGATCTTGAGGTAGGATAGGGGTCTAAAGTGGCCTAGGGACTGGTGGATGGAGTGGTGAGAAGGTGTAGAAGGCTGACTTGTCTTGAAGAAGGCTAAGGCAATGATTGAGCAAGAAGGTAGGGTTACATGGAAAAAAGGATAGATGGGAGACGAGGAACTCAGCTAGGAGATGGAACAGGTGGCTTAAATGATGCTTTGGGTGCATGAAAGAGTGGAGGAGATTCCCTGCACGGTGTACTTCAACCGAATCAACAAAGTCTTGGAAATGATCAATATCCGAGCTAATCTAGTCTACCTATCAAAAGAATGAATGAACAATAGCTATATTGGAAAGAAAACCATGTACATCAACTATGAAGAGAAACATTTCAGAGGTATAAACCCATAACTAATTTCTGTAAAGGGAAACAGTACACTAAGGATTGCATGGTCAAGCAAACTAGTGTTTTTGTTGGGGCAACATTGTTTCTTCAATTCCAGCCCCTGATCCAATAAGGATGAGGTGAAACCGAGAGTGTGGTTGTCCCTTTTCTTTGAAGCTTTTTCTATTATTATCCTACCAAAACACCTGAAGCAATGCTATTCATAACTAATGATCTATCCAAGCAACATAACTAAATCTGCCTAACAGAAATACGTTCAAATGCATAAAGGGAAACAATGATGCATAAAGGAAAAGTAACAGTACAGAAAGGAGGCCCTAGGCTCTCAAGTTGGGCCCAACCCTGAGAGATATGGATCCTATGGAAAAATCAAATTTGATATAAAATCGAACTACTTCTCATTATCAAAAAATAATCATAAGAGTGATGCCAAAAATGGCTACAAAAGAACAAGTTAAAGCTAGCAGCACTAAGGTGCAAAATACGCAATGGTTTCAAAAGTCCCTTACGAAGGCTGAGGCCTCAACATTTATACATCACAAGGGACCTAGCTAGCCTCCTCAATCTGTGGAAATCGACTGTCCAAATTGTGAGTCAGATAGTCCCTTCTAAAATCTGCTTGGCTGCCTTCTATATTCGGTTTTGGTGGTCTTTGGAGCTTGGAGTTGGGGGTGAAGATCCTAAGGAAGGGTTATTTAATGCCATAAACAACCCCCCTACGAATCCTCACCTCAGCCTTGGCTGTCTTTTAGCCCATGATTGCTCGGTTTTGCTCCAACATGTGTCAAAAAACCTAAAATAAGCACGTGTTAGCCACCTAGGAAGAGTGACTACCCTTATTCATACAAATGACATAAACATACTGAAAATAATGCATAAGCTATGGAAAATGATTTTTTTGAACAAGGACTGAACAAGGATAATTAGGCCAAATTAGCCCAACAAGTTACCAATTTTGGGGCTCATCATCACCCCCTTGCTAAAAGGGTTGCTCATACTCTGAGAACCTAGTCCATCTCCTCGTCTTTCATTGCTTTAATCACCACCCTTACATCCCAGGCTTTTGAAGTAGTGTCCTCCGCACTGTCATGGAATCTAACCTGCCTTTCTACCTCTTCCCATTGATTATGCTCTTCCTCTTCTGTTCCCCCTTCTAACAATCTCAAAGGCAACGGTGGACTTAGCTTGAGGCCTATCCAATTGGCCTGGAGGTTCTTCATAGACTTCTTGTAGAGAGGCACTCGTGCCAAGGCCTCCCTCATCCGAGTTGGAGTGTGATATTCTTGGATTTTGAGGTTGTGGGACAATGTGTTCCACCTACGGGTGCAAGCATGAACACAATTGTCCCCTAATAATCGCTCCATATCCTCAAAGTGTGCTATGGCCTAGGCCTGGCGATCCATGTATTCTAATAAAACTTGAGAGTTGGTTGCTAGGTGCTGGTGAGCAGATATCAATGATGTGGGGTCCCCTGGATCTGCTCTAATCAGCAATGGTTCACGTAGCTCCCGCTCCATTACATTCCTTACCTCAGCTGCTCTCTTTTCTTCATGGTTTAACCATGAGGTCATTGCCATCAGCTGCATGTCCCCTACTGCTGTGTTGGGGTCCCACAAGGTGATGTTTGGAAGGGCCAAATTATGGAGGTAAAACTCTGAAAGCCTGGCCTTATCTTCCGATGAACTAGTGTTACATAAATCCATGAATTACTGGTGGTTTTGGATGTGGGAGATACCCAACTGTGCCAATGTGTTGATTTGGAACTGCAGCCACTGATCCATTAGGTACAGGCCATAGGATTTGGCCGACTACCTATATTGCAGAGCTTCCATTGCCCATCTGGCCATGCAGGCCAGTTGTGCCTCCTTTTCTTGTATCTGTTGTTTTAAGGATTTATCCCTATACCTACCTGCAATTCCCTTTCCTGTAGCTATCGTTTAAGTTCCTCAAGATCAGCTTGCATCCCTTTTTTTTCTTGAGGTTCTGCTGAGGGGTCCTTGGCTATTGTGTCCTCTCCTTTTCTCTGTCCCTACAACTGTTTCCTGAGCAGCTCATTCTCTTCTCTTAACTTGGCTTGTTGGGAGCTTTCCACATGCCTTACTCTCGCCAACTCCCTTTGTGTTTCCTTGAGCCTTTTCTCTAGAGGCCCTATGTCTTCTACCCCCTTGGATTTAGCCATCCTCATCCAAGTGTGGGTTCGTACCCTCTCTTCCTCTAGTACTAGAAACAGTGGCACTGTGAACTTTTGAGGAATAATTTTTCCGGCCTCCAAAAAGTTATAATAAGAGCCCAAGTTGGGCTGGGGCCTTGGTTCCATGATGACATTAGTCTTCTCCTCCCCTTTTGGTGACTTGGCTACTCACTCCTCCTCCTGTGGTGACTTGGCTGCTTTTTCCTCCATCTTCTCAGTTGCTTTCAGCCTACCCAAAGTTTCCTGTAGAATAGCCTCAACATCCTGTAGAGAGGCTTCTGAGCTCAATTTCTCCATTCTTTCCCTCCATGAGGATGTTTTTGGGCTCCCCTGCTCATAAGTAATGGATTCCTTGGAGGGGGATCTATCCTTTGGTGTGGTAGGGGTATCCACGATGGTGATTGGCTCTTCTGATGGAGGCTGGGGTCTACCAGTCTTAATCCTTACTCTCCTTCTCGCTTTAAAATACAGAGGAGTCTCCCTCTTTCATTTCTCTTTTGGCTTGGGAGAGGTACCTAAGGTGGCCATCATAGCTGCTGCCCCCCTTGCTAGAATTTCGGTCGACTTCTCCTTCTATTGTCCTTCTTTCGGACTTCCAGTAGAAAGTCCTATAGCGGTTGCTTTATGGCTTCCTGTAGAAGCCATTTTAACTTTCCTGTAGAAATACTCTGCTGCTTTCCTGTAGAAGCCAGGGGAACTATTTTAGCCTGCTTGGCTGAGGGGACTTTTTCCTTTAACTTGGCTGACATTGCCTTAGGGGTGCCCTTACTGACTTGGACTTTCTCAGTCCGTTCTACCCTGCTCTGTAGTCTTTTCTCCCTAGGTGTTGGTGCAATTTTATCATCCCCTGTTTTGGTAGCTTGCCCCTTTTCTTGTGTTCCTTTCTATTCTTTCTTCAGTGTTTTGCCAGGGGTTTCTTGTTCTTTAACCTTCTTCTTTGCCTGAGTATGCTCCTTGTCCTCGCTGCTGGAGGAAGTGAGCTCCTCGGCCAAGACTCGGATGTCATCATCCTTTGACATATTCCGAAAATTTTCCCAGGAGAGAGGGACAATGAAGGTGTGGAGTGCATCTTCCACGAGAAACTTAATAATCCCATGATGGGCTAGCTGGTCTAGTGTCCCCTCTCTCAGTTTGGTGGCACATTCAGTCATGGACTGCAGGAGGAAGTAAGGAATGCTCAATTTTTGCTCTAAGGGTAGGTCCATGTGGTGCCTGAGTTCTGTGAGAAACCGAAAATGATAGCCATATACGATGCTAAATCTCCCCTCACACGTAATATACTTCATAATTTGGAGGCTGACTTCACTCCAGAATGGTAGTAGGCTAGTTCTTCGAACTCCATTCTTGTCTTCTGAGAATTGTTCCTCTCGCAAGAAGAACTATTTTTTAGCTTTCTGACCCAACTTCCTCTCCCCTTATCCCAGGGTACCCCCATTGGAAGATCAGTTACTCTGTGGATGAGTTGTGGGGTGAGTCTGAGGGTCAATCCTCTAAGGTTGACAACGGCCAATGTCTTTTACTTCAGCTTCAGGGACTGGAGGAATTCTTCCGCAATTTCGTCATCGTGACCTTGAAGCTTGTCACATAATGACATCCAGTGTGCACGGGAAAACAAGTCCCCACCTCAGGGGTTTCCCATAATTTCTTGGAGTCCAAAGGTTCCTTTCTAATGAACCCTCCTGACATGGTAAAACTCTGTGTTTGCTCGCGCTTTCAAGCAGACAGGGAGTTCTGTGTGTATTTCCTTCTCAGAGTGTAGAAAAAAAGATATCGTTATGTCATTTACCCTGTGCTGAACTTGCCTGCTCATATACAGAAGGAGGACTTTGGGATTTTTTCACACGGAGCACAGAGTTATGTCTCCATTATACCCACAGTCATATAAAATTTACGATTTTTACCGGTGCTTTGACAGTGTCTCAATTTCTACAAGAGGGATTTTTCATCCAATCGTGGAGGAAATCTCGCATGCAAACCACGAAGACGATTCCGGGAAGTGATAAAAAAATCTTTTGATTTCACAGACATACTTGCATTCAAATTTCCCTACCCCCCTCAATACATCAAATTCACCACCTTTGGAATTATTTGCATGGGAAAGTTAAGTTCTTCCTACCTCACTGAAAATTTCCACCCTCGACGTGAACAGTCCACGCTGCTTCGTATGCTGAGTTTCCTGTAGAAATCGTTCCTGGCTTCTGGAGGAGATTACGGTGGCATAGGACTAGTCTGAGTAGTAGCAGGACATTTGAACAGACCGAGAACTTGGGCTAACAACTTGCAGAGGAGGATGCATACTCGGCTGCAAAACGGTTGTGAGCATAAATGACTGCAGTGCATCATAGGTATTCAACCAGCCGATTTCGAAATGCTATGGAATTCATGGCACGGGGGTGAGTTGTTCCTGCTGATCCATTGGCCGACATCATTTCTATCATTCCCCAGCATGCCCCTGACCGCTGAATTCTTCCCTCTACATTTACCGCCGGTATTCCTATCATACCGCCGCTTCTCCTCGACTAGGCACTTCCCACGTGTCAATTATCGACTTTTCGACATAACCAATCCCATTCAGATCCTACGACACCGCCTGACTGGCTGTGGTGTCCAGTTGAATGAAAACCAACCTTGTTCAATCCATCCATTCTCATAGTCATGCATATTCAGAGTATAGCTTTCGTAATTTGACGACATAAAGTTAGGCACTTACCTATGCGGCTATGGACATGGGTTTTTTCAGGTTTCGAGACGAGGGATGTTGGATTTGCATGCTGTTGCATTGTGCACAGGTGTTGGAGCTCCTCTTCATTGGCTGTTGTTGGCTACTATACTTTGAGACCCATTTCCCTGGTGGCGAATGCTGCATGCACCGGTTCTGCGAGCTGCTGGTGTCTTCATGGTAGGTGCTCCAGCTGGATCAGCTGCTACAGGATTCCTGTATGACATCCTGTAGCCGTTTCTACTTCTGGGGTGCATGTTGAAATAAATGGAGTCACGTTCACAGGTGAAGGAGCTTGAGGTTGCCTCGACAGGTGAAGTGTGCGAGCCTCAGAAGGCCTTATTTTTTATTTTGAAAAAACAAATTTTCTTATCTGAAAAAATAGGGTTCTGGTATGCATGTGCAGGTATATTCGACTAGATGATAGTAATGGTGGTGAAAGGAGGTGAAACGAGTGGAGGATGGAAGAAAAGAGTAGTTGCATGCCTCCTTAATGGACTTCAAGCTCCAAATCCTTCTCTGTAATCGATTATGGCCCGTCCAAAAGCTCTACAGGATGTTTCCTGTAGAAATATAGAACTTCCTGTAGAAAGTCCTGTAGCTTCCTGTAGAAGGCTGAACCATGACCGGATTGTGTCCAAAACTTGGAGAAATGAGTGTTTGTGGAGGGAGTGTATGTGAGGCTACCTGGTAGCTTGATAGGGACCCTTGTCCTTGAGTTGAGAGGCCTCTTTTGTGCGTTGTTTTCCTGCAACCTACAACACTTTTGAGAGATCAGCTTGTCTTCTTTTTTCCTTTTTTTTTTTTTTTTTAAGAGACAGCAGGGGTGCCTCAATGAGGTTTTCACCCCTACCATCTGCCTTGGGTGCGTCAAAAAGGTTTTCACCTAAGGATCTTTTTATTCCAATTCTTTTTTCAGAGAGACAACAAGAGCACCTCAATGAGGTTTTCACTCCTACCATCTGCCTTGGGCGCCTCAAAAAGGTTTTCACCCAAGGATTTTTTTCTATTGCATTCTTTTTTCTTTTTTCTTTTTATATATATAATTATGCTTAGGGTGTGCCAAAAATAGAGGCATAACCCTTCTCTATGACCAGCACTGATTTTTCCACAGTTTTGACGAACTCTTGCCTCGAAAGAGGTTTCTTGTAGATCTTTAGTCGATGCCCGTTGACGAGCATGGGGACGGCTTCTTTGTCAATAGTCTGGAGAAGGGCAGAACCATTGTCATTACACTTTTCCACTGCATATGGTCCTAGCTATCTTGTCCTCAGCTTCCCCTTGAAATCCTTATGTTTGGAATCATACAGCAGCGGCCAATCTGGAATTGTTTGTCATTGAGGTGCCAGTCATGCCATACCTTCCTCTGAAGTTGAATCACTTCTGAGTAGAGGAGGGCCTGCATTCAAAGTTAATCTAACCCATTCATCTACATTAACCTTTCTTGTTGAGCATGGCTGAGATCTAGGTCCAGCTGAGCTGCCATCCTCAATGTGTTGTATTCAAACTCAATTGAAAACAAAGCTCTCTTCCCATAGACCAGCTCATAGGGTGTGAAACTAGTTGTGGTCTTCCAAGTGGTGTTGTAGGCCCAAGTGTCCTCAACCAGGTGATTTTCCCAATCCTTTTTGCTGCTGCTCACTACCTTAGTCAAGATCCCCTCTAATTCTCTGTTGGTGACTTCCACTTGCCCATTCGCTTGAGGATGATATGGGGTGGAAGTCCTATGCTTGATCTTGTGATGAGCAAGTAAGTCTTCAATCAAATTGGAGGCGAACTGGCTTCCTTGATCGGTGACTAACTCTCTCGGGTAGCCAAATTTGTAGAAAATGTTTTCTCTTAAAAACTCAGCCACCTTTTCTTTTGTTGTTGCTTTGATTGCCTTGGTTTTCGCCCAATTTTTTAGATAGTCTGAGCACACACTGATGTAAGACTTTTTCCTTGAAGGAGGGTTGACAGGACCCACAAAATCCATACCCCACTTCTCAAATGGCTCAAGAGTCACCTGAGTTTGGAGAGACATTTTTTCCATTGGAATCAGTTTCCCCATCCTTTGGCATCGGTCACATTGGCTGATATATCTTCTGACATCTTGATGAAGAGTGGGCCAATAGTAGCCTACCTGTAGAATTTTGAAGGCAGTCCTCTTGGATGCAAAATGTCCTCCAAAAGGCCTATCGTGATAGGTTAGGAGGATGTCAAAGACTTCCTCCTCCCTTACAAAATGCCTTAAGATCTGATCAGGGCCAAGTTTGAACAGGTTGCCCTCGATCCAAGTGAATGAGGCACTTTTCCTCACGATTATGCTCTTCTCCTTTGAGGATAGATGCAGAGGGAACTGTGCTGAGACCAGATAGTTTGCTATATCAAAAAACCATGGGGAGAGTATTGAGATAGAAAACAGATGCTCATCTGGCATCTGGTCATCCAATGTTCCTTCTTCACCTGCAGGAAAATCCAATCTAGACAAGAAGTCAGCAACAACATATTCTTTACCTGGTTTGTTACTGATGGTCAAATCAAACTGATGCAACAAAAGTAACCATATAATAATATGAGCATTCACGTCAAGCTTATTCATTAAATATCTAATTGCAGCATGGTCAGTATGTACAAATGTTTGATAGCCAGTGATGTAGTGTCAGAACTTGTTCAGGGAATGGACCACGGCCATGAACTCTTTCTTAGTTATCGTATAATTCATTTCTACCTTGGATAAGTTTTTGTTGACAACGTATATAGCATATGGAAGTTTTTCTTCAACTTGTCCTAAGGCTGACCCTATGGCTTTGTTTGAGGCATCAGTGTGGATGTAGAAAGGTAGGGCCCTGTTTGGGCCTCTCAGAATTGGAGCAGACACCAACTTATCCTTAAATTCAGTCAGAGCCCTATAGCAGTCATCCGACCATTTAAACTCAACATCTTTTGCTAAGAGGCCAAACAATGGCGAGGCTAACTTACTAAACTCTTTAATGAATCTTTTGCAATATCCCGCTAAGCCTAGGAAACTTCGAACATCTCTCACCTTCTAAGGAGGTGGGACCTTTTTGATGATAGCAATTTCACTGGCATCCACCTGTAGCCCCTGGCGAGAAATGGTATGACCTAACATGGTCCCTTCAGTCATCAAGAACTCACACTTTTTAGGACTGAGGGACAGGTTCATCTCAATGCACTTGCTCAAACCTTTTCCCAAGTTGGATAAGGCTTCCTAGAAGCTAGACCCGTAAGGAGTAAAGTCATCCATATAGATTTCTATCGAATCATGGACCAACTCGGAAAATATGCTTAATACAACTCTCTGGAAAGTGGCAGGGGCATTACGTAGCCCAAAGGGAAGAACGCGGTAGGAAAAGGTATCCCATGGACAAGTGAAAGTGGTCTTATCTTGGTCCTCCACGCTGATTTGGATCTGATTATACCCGCTGAACCCATCTAGGAAGGAGAAAAACCTCTTCCCTACCAGACCATCCAACACTTGATCTATGAAAGGTAAAGGGAAGTGGTCTTTCTTGGTGGCTTTGTTCAGTTCTCTGTACTCCACACAAATTCTCCATTTCCCATTTTTCTTGGGAACCAACACCAGAGGGGAAACCCATTCGCTATCTGAGATGGGGTAGGTGAATCCTACATCCAACAATTTTTGAACTTCTTCTTTAACAATGTCCTTGAGGGTTGGATTCATTCTCCTCTGAGGTTTCCTGATTAGTTTACAGTCCTCCTCGATGTAGATATGATGGGTACAGACCAAGGGATGGATTCCCTTCATTTCGTTGTAGCTCCAGGCAAAGGCCTCCAAATGGCAGGTAAAGAGGCTACATAGCTCCTTTTCCTCAGAGGGAGAGAGAGAGGAGCTTATTTTTAAAGTCCTCTTGGGGTCAAACTCCAAATTCTTAACTCTGGGGGTGGTCAGATCAGTGGCACATAGGTCCACTAAAGCATTGGCCTGGGTATCCTCCACCAACTCTCCCAAGGATAGTGCACCAGGGGGAGGATTTTGGATTAAGTTCTCAATCAAATCATCCTTGGTTGGAGGAACTCCCTTGGTGGCCTCTACTGTGCATAATGGTGCAGAGTATACCTCATCCTCTTCTCCTTCTTCCAACCAGAGGGGTAATTCATGTTCTAGCAGAGGTTGGGAAGGAGGGTATAGGACTAGCTGTTTGGACATAGGCCCATTTTTTATTGTCATGCTTCTGCTTGACAACTGATGTAAGAATCTGCAGTAGCCAGCCAAGGCCTTCCCAGAATGAGGGGATATCTCGTGAGTTTTCCCTTTGGCTGAAGGACCAAAAAGTCTGCAGGGTATTCCCAGGAGTCAACAAAGACCAAGACATCCTCCACAATCCCTTTGGAAGTCACGGTGGAGCGGTCTACCAATTGCAGCATTGTCGAGGTCTTCCTTAGGGAACTCTGAAGATTGAGCTTAAGCAAGGTGTCCCTGGTCATCACATTAATGGCGGCCCCTAGATCAATCAAAGTGTGGGGTATAATGTTGCCATTGATGTGGACATCAACTACAGGACTCCCAGGGTCCAAATACTTTGCATAGATTACTTGCCCCAACATGAGATCGGAAAGTTGTCCTATGACATTGATGGTTGAGACATCTTTCTTTCGCCTACCAGGGTGCCTAAAACACTTCTCCTTAATAAATTTGTTGTATATCAGTCCATCTTTTATAGCCTGGAGAAGTGGCATTTTCACACACAACTGCTTGAGTTCTCCTAGAAGCTCATCCTCTTCTGGGTTGGGTTGTGTGGTTACTATGAGTCACTCAGGAAAGGGTGGAATGGCTTGGGGTTCACTTTCCTATTTCTCTTACTCCTCCTCTAGGGGAGGAGGTTGGTGCTCTGGAAGGACCTTCCCAGATCGCAGTTTGATCTCCTGGATCTCCACAGCATAGGTAGGACATGTTCTTTCCCCAGTATATACCTGCTAGGCCTATCTGTTGTTGGGGTTCGAGTTCGGTTGAGCAGCCATCTGGGGTTGTCTTGGAGGAGCAGGAGGTAATGGTTGTGCTTGAGTTGGTGGTGGAGGCAGAATGGTGGGAGGAGTGTTGTATTGGGGCCTCCACCCCACTTGAGGTGCATTCCACTACGGTTGTGGCTGGGAATGAGAGTGAAATGAGTGAGAAGGAGTTTGAGTGTGGTATGGAGATGGATAAGACCACGGAGGAGGCGCGGACCAAGAAGGATGAGAAGGGGGACCCCAAGAAGGTATATGAGTGGGTTGGTTGGGGTTGTAATAAGCTTGGGATGGCCCTTGGATCCCCCGCTGATAAGGTCTGGGTCCATGCGGCCTCCTTTGGTTGAGGAAGTAGAGAGGTTTAGTAGCCACCTCAGTCCCTAGGTACATGGCTTTAAATCCTGGCAAAGGTAGGGCATTGGTTGGTGGGGTGGTCTTCCTCACAAACGAAACATACCTCTACTGAGTGCAATGGGCACTCATTATTGGGATGCTTCCTCATGCATCTAGGACAAAAAATGGCCAAAGGCCTCTCAGCTTCTTCTTTCTTTTGCTGAATTCAGAAGGTATCAAGTTGTATGGAAATATTCTGTCTCATTTTGCTCTTAAGGTCTTCCATCTGGTTAGCAAACTCATGCTTGGAGAAAGAGGTACTAGATGAAAGATGATTCCCCCTACTTCTCTTCCAGGCCGCCCTAGAATGGTTTCTAAACACGGTCTTTATGTCCTCATAAGGTATTTGGTAGATGTCTCCTCCAGCTAGCATGTTAAGGGTGTCCAGAAGGTCTTCAGGGACTCCTCGGAGCAGAACCAGCTTCAGAGACTCTGCATCAAGTGTGCACCTGGCTCATTTATAACTGAGTTCGAACCTCTCCTCATAGTCTTCCAAAGATTCATCGCTGCCCATGGTCATCCGGAAGATTTCTCCCTTAGTTTCCTTGGATCTATAGTAGTCCCGGTACTTGGCGTTGAAAGCTTGCTACATCTGAGCCCAAGTGGTGATATTGTTTCTAGGTAACCCCATGAACCAGCGTAATGCCACGTCCTTGAGGGTAGAGGGAAAGTGTTTCAACTTTTTCTCATCCTCAGCATAGTCATAAGTTCGACAAAGGACAACAAACTCAAACAGGAAGGTATCAGGGTCCTCAGTAGTCAGTGCATGGAAGTGAGGTAGAGCAGAGGGACTTATGTTTTTCATTTTCATGTCTCCATTGGTCTCTCAGATGGGAAAGCCACCCTCTATTCTCTCGTCTTCTCTTCTACCATTTCAGTTTTCAGCCATGGCTGCAGATGGAGTGTTCCCTAACTCTTCTTCTATTATAGGATCTTCATATATCTCAGGAGGTTCACCTATAGGTTCTTCTGGCTCACTGTCACCAGAGAAGAGAGAAGGTTGACTCAGTGATGTGGTGGGGGTGTTGGGTAAGAATTTTCTAGTTTTATCTCTATTCCTACAAGGCATGAAACCGAAAGACTTTTTTTGATTGCTTTTGTTTTTTTCTCTACTGGTACCTGCAAAACTAAAATAGATTGAAAAGCAACTAACTATCTTGCTGAAATGAAAATGTGGAATTGAAATGAAAGCAGGAAAGGACTAATCTATTTTGCAAAATTGAAATTTCGAAATTGAAATGCTAAGCTACGCTTGCAGAATTGAAATTGCAAAATTGGAATGCAAGTCTATGAAAGAAAGAAATGTCTATTCTACTTTTGCGGAAATGAAATTGCAGAATGGAAATGAAATAAATTACTCAGCAAAAGGTTGTAGGAGAAAATAGAAGAAAAACAACAATCACCAATACTCTGACACTTCCCCGGCAATGCCGCCAAAAATATGGTGGGCTCCAGTATTGCAGCAATAATGCTGCAACTCCTGGGACTCACTTATTTACTTTTATCAACCCGATCGTTCGTAACAATCTTTGAAGTGACAGTGTTGTATGCACAAGTACTAGCTCTTGCCGCAGCTGTCACTTGGTCAGCTGGCATAAGTCTGCTAGGGGCTTAAGCCAACTTCTATGAGATATTAGAAGAAGCTTTTTAATTGATGGATGAAATCTGACTCAAAGGAAGCTAATCTACTTGCGAAAAGAGATTGAAAAACTGAAGGAAAGCGCAAACCCTAATTCTACTAGCTAGTCCTACTCATGAAAAAATGAGAATGCAAACTACTGAAAGAGATGCCATTACTTCTATGAAGGTAAAATACATGTGTTTAGACTACCTTTGTCCTAAGAAAAGACCTTTTTGTATTTTTGATTAAGTTGTCAATTTCATCATGCATATGCTTTAACTGTGCTTTATTGTGCAGGGGTGAATCAAGGAGGAGAAATGCTTGGAAAAGGTTAGGAAGGTTCAGTGAGGGTCTAAGGAGTACCTAACACCCTTCTAGAGAGTTTCACAAAGTTTGGCTATCAAGAAACCTCATTTGCGAGCTTCTACAGGAAGTCTACAGGGGTTCTACAGGATGTTTAGGAAATTCTACAGGATGTTCAGAAATTTCTATAGGATGTTTGAAAATGGGTTTTTAGAGGATGGTTGAGTGAGGGAAGATGCATGAATGGATCTGGAGGTAGGATAGGGATCTAAAGTGGCCTAGGGACTGGTGAATGGAGTGGTGAGAAGGTGTAGAAGGCTGACTTGGCTTGAAGAAGGCTAAGGAAATGATTGAGCAAGAAGGTAGGGTTACGTGGAAAAAAAGACAGATGGGAGATGAGGAACTCAGCCAGGAGATGGAAAAGGTGGTTCAAATGACGCTTTGGGTGGATGAAAGAGTGGAGGAGATTCCCTGCACGGTGTAATTCAACCAAATCAACAAAGTCTTGCAAATGATCAATATCCGAGCTAATCTAGTCTACCTATCAAAATCATGAATGAACAATAGCTATATTGGAAAGAAAAACATGTACATCAACTATGCAGAGAAACATTTCAGAGCTCTAAACCCATAACTAACTTCTGTAAAGGGAAACAGTACACTAAGGATTGCATGGTCAAGCAAACTAGTGTTTTTGTTGGGGCAATACTGTTTCTTCAATTCCAGCCCCTGATCCAATAAGGATAAGGTGAAATCGAGAGTGTGGTTGTCCCTTTTCTTTGAATCTTTTTCTGTTATTATCCTACCAAAATACTTGAAGCAATGCTATTCATAACCAATGATCTATCCAAGCAACATAACTAAATCTGCCTAACAGAAATACGTTGAAATGCATAAAGGGAAACAATGATGCATAAAGGAAAAGTAACAGTACCGAAAGGAGGACCTATGCTCTTAGGTTGGGCCCAACCCTAAGAGCTATGGCTCCTATGGAAAACTTAGATTTGATATAAAATCTAACTGCTTCTCATTATCAAAAAATAATCATAAGTGTGATGCCAAAAATGGCTACAAAAGAACAAAGTAAAGCTAGCAGCGCTAAGGTGAAAAATACGCAATTGTTTAAAAAGTCCCTTACGAAGGCTGAGGCCTCAACATTTATACATCACGAGGGACCTATCTAGCCTCCTTAATCTGTGGAATTCGGTTGTCCAAACTGTGAGTTAGACAGTCCCTTCTAAAATCTGCTTGGCTGCCTTCTAGATTCGGTTTTGGCAGTCTTTGGAGCTCGGAGTTGGGGATGAAGATCCTGAGGAAGGGTTATTTAATGCCATAGACAACCCCCCTACGAATCCTCACCTCAAGCTTGGCTGTTTTTTAGCCCATGATTGCTCGGTTTTGCTCCAACATGTGTCAAAAACCCTGAAATAAGCACGTGTTAGCCACCTAGGAAGAGTGACTACCCTTATTTGTACAAATGATAGAAACATACTGAAAATAATTCATAAGCTATGGAAAATGAAGGATTTGAACAAGGACTGAACAAGGATAATTAGGCCAAATGAGCCCAACAAGTTACCAATTTTGGCGCTCATCAACACCCTCAAAACTTTTTCTTGAACATTTATCTTTAGGAGAAGAGCATCAAGGATCTTTAATAACTTCCAACCTTCTACCATCCATGCTAATTCCACTCAATGATATTCTCCAGTGTTTCCACTACTCTATTGCTCAAGAGGACCTAAAGATCCACCAAGGAAGGATCTGACTCTAGCAGCTAAATTCACATTACGCAATAAGAGAATACTTTGATGGTGGCTCCATTTCGTGGGATCTTGTTTAAATTGTTGATGATGGAATATCCCTAGAGGAGTTTATCACGCGCCATATAGGGAAACTAAATCTAGGGGCACATGGTCATCCTGAACACTAAGATGTGATAGATACTTAGCCTAGATCACCTTGGACCACCACTAACTTGGGATAGTACTTGAAATCCAATAACGTTTTTCTCCTATTTCCATATCTGGAATTCCTTGGTCCCTCATGCCCAAACCTCCATGTTTATTTGGGGCTCTCACTGTTTTCCAATCTAGTAAGTGGTATTTCTTTGTATCTTTTTTACCTCGTTCACACATGAATTTTGTATACATACCCATTTGATGAATAACTTGGTATCTTCCAGAGTAGTTAAATCATATAAAGGGATTGTTGATAGCACTGATTTTACAATTACTTCTCTTCCTACGTTATTGAGCCAAGTCCCACCCCAGTTTACAATTTTTATTTTCATTTTATCCTAGACTTTTTGCGAGGAATAGAGAGAAGCATAGCCCAGGAATATTGAATTCCTAAGTAATTAATGTCTTTACAAAGTCTGATAGCTTTAAATCCTAGAATTTCTTCAATATTTTTCTCTTTTAGCCTTTAGATATTCCAAACATATATGTGGTTTTTTCTATCATTGACGGCTCCCCCAAATTCCTTGAGAAATCTGTCGAGAATGTTTTTGAAGCACCTAGACATAGTGATAGAGGCACCACCGATTAATACCACCTATGCTTTTTATTCCCTCCCATAATCAAATTCCCGAAATGCTAAGATAGGCATGTTTATTCTCCAAAGCTTTTCTCATATCATCAACCATTATTATATATAGTAAGGGTGGAAGGGGGCACACTTGATGGAGGCCTCTAAAAACTTTGAAAAAGCTAGCAACCCTACGATTCACCATCGGAGAAATCCTAGGAGAAGGTTTATCCTTCTTATAAAGTTTTATGTCTTCTTCTTATAAAGGTTTATCCTTCTTATAAAGGTTTATCCTTCCTCGCTAGTTGGAGTCAAGAGCCTATTGGATAAGTGTGATATTGTCAAATATTTGTCCACTAGAGACAAAAACCCCTTGGTTTTTAGAGATTAAGAGGGGAAATAATGACTTGAGATGACATGCTATTAGCTTCAAAAAGATCTTATAAGAGACAATGAAAAGGGACATCAAATGAAATCTAGACAATGACTACAGATTTGATTATTTAGGGATTAAAGAAAGAAACGTAGAGTTTATGCTGCCCCCTATAATACATCATTTAAATGTGTATCCCTGGAGCCTTCATAGGTTCTTCTTAATAAAATACCACAAGGAATGCAAAAATCTCATCTAGAAACCATCAAGACCCAATGCCTTATCACAGGAAAAGGAGAAGATCACTTTTTAGATTTCCTCCCCTATCATAGGTGTAGTCAGAGAATGATTCCCATAGTACATCATTTAAATGTGTATCCCACGAGCCTGCATAGGTCCTTCTTAATAACATCCTAGAATGAATGGAAAAAACTCGTTGAAAAACCATTCAGACTCGACGCCTTATTAACAGGTAGGAGAAAATTACTTTTTAGATTTCCTCCTCCATCAGAGGAGCAGTTAGAGAGAAATTCCATTCCTCTGACACTAAGTGGGGAACTACCTCGAGGAATAAGTATTCACTGTCTAATCCCCATGTATGATACTTAGTGTATAGATATTTTTAGTGCTCTGCAATGACTCTTTTAATTTCTACAAACGTATTGATGATCTTGCCCCCATGAATAATATGAGTAATATTGTTTTTCGATTCTCTAAACTTGGCTTGTTATTGAAAGAACTTAGTATGCCTATCCCATGCCTTAAGCTAGATATTTCTTGATTTTAGTCTCTAGTACTCCTCTTCCTTTCTAAGAGTTGTGTGTAGGCTATTGAAAATTTTGGCTTCCTTTTGTATATCTAATTCCTCAATCGGAATGGTTTCCATTCTCCATCAGTTTGCTTCCAGGTTTTTCTTCATATTTTGTGATGTTGAACAATCTTTCTAATTTTTGCTCCTTCAGCCAAGTTTTGATGTCTTCTTTCAACCTATGAATCTTATCCCCCTAGATAGAAATTGGGTTTCCATCAATCCAAACTCACTAGGAGATGGTGATCGTCTCAAAGAAGTTAGGAGTTTACATCCATTAGGGATAGTAATGAAAGGGGATAGTGCCCAAATCCAAGGATAGGGAGATGTCAAGTCGAATTTGCTGATGGCCTGATCCAGCCCATGAGACGATGGAGGATTTAATTCTATAATTCAGAGTCAGGATACTTTTAGTAGCAAGGAAGCGATCCAAATGGTTGACTCTATGGTTTTGACCCACTCATTTGTTAGTCCAGGTGTATAGGAATTTTTTAGGTTTTACATCATATAGGTTCAAGCCTAGGATGAGGTCCTCCATGTATTCCTTCTAGGCATCATGAATTATGGAGCCCCATATTTTTTTGACAAATCCCATTGTGGTATTGAATTCTCCCTGAATAATGTAGTTATTCCTGAACTTAATGGTCTCCATCTCCACCACGGAGTTCCAACACTCTTTATTTTCCCAAAATTAGATGGGAATGTACACATTTATCGCTATGAAGAGTTGTTTTTCCTCAATAATATTATTAACAATTGCTATTGCGTGGGTCATTCTTAGAGTACTTACCATATTTAGCTTTGTCTGATTCCATAACATAGAAATCCCTCTAGATTTCGCTCTTAAATTGAATGTTTCCATCTTGCTATTCTTCCAAAATTTATGTTTGATAGAGATGATAGACTCGTCATCCATCTTTGTTTCCTGTACAAGGGTGACTTCTCATCTTTATTTATTGATAAGGGATTTTGCTTCTATGATTATTTTTACTCAACCAAGACCCTGAAAATTCCAAGGTATAGTATTCATTAATAAACTTTTGGGACTCCCCACCCCCTTACTAGGGCCTGTGTTGTTTCCTTCCCAACCCCCCCTCCCACACCTCTTTTTTTTCTTGCATTTGCTAGCTAACGTGGAATAGTTTTATGGACTCCTAACTATTTCTCTTTTCATTTTTTCCCTTATGAGTTCATTATTTTTTTCATCAAATTTTCTTCTTTTTTCTGACATGTTACTTCTGCCTTGTTCCCTTTGATCTTTCGTTAGTTGAGCTATATTACGCAACAAGTCCCTTACCTTGAGAGGGGGCCATGAATCCCTCTACTTCCTCTTGTTCATATGAATAATTTTTGGAACTATTGTTAGTGTGAGGACTTGAAGTAGACATGTTGTGCCCTTTAGGGTTTGGTCCTTTGCGATAGAATCAAGGAAAAAGCCCCTAGAAATAAGGGTACAGGCTAGGTGAGATTTGAACCAACAACCACACCCATAATGCCCAATATTCCAAAGCTTTTCTCATATTCAAAACTGGGTCCTACCCAAACCGACAAGCTCTGAGAGGGCACCAATTCCACTCACAAGTCAGCCTGAACTGAATCTAGGTTGCTAATGAGAGGAGGAAGCTTTGAGGAGTTGTGATGCTTAACCTGCTTCCAGAGCTTCTCTATGGATCCTCCACTTTTAGGGGAGATTTATGTAAAGTGTCCATATTCATGGCACAACTTGCACTTGAAGGGTAACTTATCATAATCGACGTCTTACAAATGCCCCAAACTATCCATATAGAGGTTGATTGCTGTCGGTTGACCCTTTTTAAATCCACCTCTACACATATCCGAGCATAGCAAAAAAAACCATATTCAAGCTCATAACAATTAATATACCTCCCCAAAGGGTTCCCAATAAGCCAAAAAATCACATCATTCCAGCAATGTAGGAAGAGGTAAGCTAGTTTCACCTAGGCGAGAATTGAAGATGGAAGATCGTAATGAGTGTTGAAACTAGGACTCCATCGATCCAGATAGAGCCCTTGGACAGCTGTAAAATATGGATTGCTACTGAATGCCAAGTCGTGATCTAGACGATTCTCAAAATAAATTTTGTAGAAACCCTTGCCATAGATAGAGGAAATAAAGGCACCCTTCATCATAGGATTCTAGTTCTTTGCAATCAACACCTTAACTATATGAGTGGAGGGCTAGAGGCCCATGAACTGCTCAATAAGGCCTGTTTTTACCAACTGTAGAGCCCTAGAGTGGGCTTGAGGTCCACATATTTCAATCTTAAGGATCTCATAAGCCTTCTTCACAAAATTAGAATCCCCATACTTTCTGAACTTAGGGGTAGATCCACTAGAGTATTGGAACTTTCAATTTATGCCTGGAATGACACTTATGGAGGATGTGAAAACATAGTCTCTGACCTAGGAGTTGAAATTTTAGAAGACTACATAGAACAGGATAATGTCACACCAAGGTAGAGGTAGCGATGGGAGAGGAAAGGGGACATGCTTGATAAGGTAGAGACAAACTGCAGGAACCCAGCCACTAGCCAAATGATAAGAACAATGCCAACCCAATAAGAGGTTGAGACGAAGCAGCGGACAAACTAGGGAAATAGGAAAAGTTGAATTAAATTGCAACACACACAGCCAACAGGGAACCACCGGCATGAGACA
This sequence comes from Pinus taeda, assembly GCA_000404065.3. Taxonomy (NCBI): domain Eukaryota; kingdom Viridiplantae; phylum Streptophyta; class Pinopsida; order Pinales; family Pinaceae; genus Pinus; species Pinus taeda. The sequence continues at coordinate 33,751 of APFE030162731.1, read as the reverse complement.
GAGGGGCCAAGCTTACTAGAGGGGCATAGACCCACCACATGGAACTAGCGAACAAGATTAGTAGACCAGCAACCATTAGCTGAAGCTGCTATGGGATGTAGAATCGTGATCTCAATCCTAAAACATGCATCCAATTTAGTCTATCTTTAGTTATCCTTCACTACATTATTTATTTTCAAACATAAGGTTGTGCTAGTCAGCTGAGTCAACTAGCTCCTCCAACATCTCCCCCACCCTCAAATATATGACAAGCGAAGAGTGGAGAATGTCACGAATGTTGGCCTTTTCTAAGAAATAAGTATGGGAATTTTTTTGGTCTCTCATCTTGGTACACTTGAGGTAGGATTGAAATTAATTTTCCCATGTATGTTCCTCAACCTTCACCTATTTTATGTTATGTATGTCTATTCCCAATTCTATTTTGTCAGAGAGGTCAAATATTGTTTTAGTTAAGGGTTCGACTATAATCTCTTCTTCATCACACCCGACCTTTGATTTTTTTATGGAGAAAACATATCAAAATTCTTATTTTTTGATGTAATCAAGAAGCTCAAAGTAACAAAAAACAATTTTAGGTATAAGAGGGATATCATCCAAGGTGTAGAGGGTATCAACTGAAATTTAAAGCAGTATTTTCAGTAAATCGGTGACCTCTATGATTTTTATAGAAGTGGAATTAATTGTTTTGTCATTATTTCTTGATTGATACCCTCCAAATTGTCTCCTCAATTGTCACCATACATGTGCATGCCTTTTACTCATCACTTTTCCTGCATAGTGGATAGTAATTGTGAAAAAAAAATTAAATAACCTCTACTGATCATTTGACGATAGTGGTATGTGAGGAACATGTAACTTATTAGAAAGAGACAACCACAATTCATTACTTTGGCTGATGGTTCCCTCTACTTTTCTTTTGCGATATATTCTATCACAACTATATTTCAAGTTGTAAGACATGAGTGCTTTTCTGGAGCTACATGCAAATGAAGAGTCAATGCTTCCTTTGTAGTTAATTGAACTATCAAATCATACTTGATTTGCTTGTTCTGCGAGATTCTTCTTTCATGATCTAAGTCAGTTCTTCCCTTATATTCTATATGTTGTTCCTCTTTATAATATTTTCATTCCAAACACTATTTCTCCCTAAAGAGATTATGAATATTGGGCTCCCACCCCATAATGTTGTTTTAATCTAGTTACCTAAGTAATTGTTCCAATTGCTTTTCGTATTGAACCAACAATTATGTTAGTGATATATATAATGACTTTATAATTAATTTTGATTGAATTATTTTTGAAATGAAAAAAAAAAAATGAATAACTAAATAAAATTTAATTAGCTTTATTTTTTTTAATAGTTTAGTTCTTTACATATTAATTGGTTACATTTTTCATCCACAGTCCTATGGCTAACCCATGTTAAATATTACTAAGAAATATATCTCTTAAGACATGCATCATTAACAAGTGATTTGAAAAGATGCCCTTAGAAAGTCTTCAATTTTATAACTCTTGAAGGTTTGATGTCCTCAACAACGAATGGTCCTAACCACGCAATTTCAAGCTTCTTCGTCTTGCCTGTAACTTTAATGTCATATAGTATTATGAGATTACCAACTTGAAATTTTTTAGCCTGAAGGTTCCTATCATACGATTTTTTTTTATGTTTCATGTTGACCCGTTGATGGTGAAGGGTGAAAAGTCAATCTTCCTCTAGTTGGTGTAATTTTTTGAGTTGCTCCATTTGTAACTTTGTATTATATTTTAGTATAGTCAACACGCTCTTTGGGTTTGATGAATAATGAAATAGTACAATTGCTTCTTGACCAAATTAAGTTTAAATGATGTTGTTCATGTTGGTCATTTATACGTTGTACAATAAGCTCATAGAATAGTTGGATCCTTATAATCTGATTCATCGCTATCGACATTACATATTTTCATTAAACCTTCACTTAATGTTTTGTTAAACGAGTCCACAACACATTTATCTTGTGGGTGTATGAAGTGGTCTTATGGTGTTCAATCATAAATTTCTTTTTTAGTGCTTGGATTGTACCATTTATAAAATGGGTTCCTCTATCACTAATAATAACTAAATGAAAGCCAAATTGTGTTACTAATTTTTTATATATCAATTTTGTTGCAACTCCTTTAGTGCAAGACTTGACTGAATCAACTACTACACACTTCATTATATACTAGTATGCAATTATTATATATTTCTGTGATGTCCTCTTACCACTTTTGGGAAATGGGCTCACAAATTCGATCGCCCATATCTCAAAATTTAGTGAAGCAATAATTGGGTGCAATGGAATTTGGTGTTTCGAAGAAGGATGACTTGTTCCTTGAAATATACCACATTTTTGTACATAGTTTTGACAATCACATATAGTATTAGCCACCAGTGTCCTTATTGCATTATCTTTCATGCAATAGTTTCTCCTTAATAGTGTACTTTATCTCCCCCATTGTGTGCTTTGATAATGATTTCTTCCCTCTCATGTTACAAATCACATCTGCAAAGTATTTCAATGATTCCCAACTTATATAATTAATTTATATGGTTTAGGTTTTATAACAAGTTCCTATTTCTTCTTCTCTAATAAACCGTTAGGTGCTTTTGTGGTATGTAAGGGTTCTACAATTTTAGCAAGTTGAAATGGAATTGCTTCAATTTTGAGTATATGTGTATTTGAAAGGTCATCATCCATATCATTCGTTTCCTCACAAGCCTCAATTCATGATACATGGTTATGTCCGATAACATGTTTTATTGGTCATACAATAACTTTGAATTTGAGTTCTTTGAATAATAATAACTATCGACATATTTAACCTTAATGAACTAGCTTGTTGACAAGGTATTTAAACACTTTGTGATCAATGTGAAATATGAATGGGTTGGCCAAAAAGTAGTGTCAAATTTTTTTGAATGTGAAAATGATAGCTAGAGCATCACATTTTGTTATGGTTTAGTTTCATTCAGCTTTGTTAAGTGTTCTATTGGCATAGAAATTTGGATGGTATATTAGTTCCTCATTGGGTTGTGCTAATACTACTTTGACTGCAACATTTGATGCACCAAAGAGTATGTGATATTATTTGGACTAGTCAGGAAACTTAGTAATTGGAGCTTCAACTAACTTATTTTTTAATAATTGGAATGATTCATCACATTCATTAGAAAAAATTAAAGGAACATCTTTCAATAGAATATCGTTGATTGTAAATGTGATGCTAGAATAATGTCGAATGAATTTTCTATAATATTCGACATGAACTAAACATATATTTCTTGACTTTGATTTACAAGAGGCTTGAAATCTAAGATTCCCTTCATTTTCACCATATCTTCTTTGATCCCTTCCTAATATTCTACTAGCTGTTGCCAATATGTATTTTTTTATATTCAAGGATAGATGTATTTGATGAAATTGCTCAAGCATCAATCTTAGCCATTGAATATGGTGTTTTAGTAATGTGTACAATATCAAATTATAGAATTAACTACCACTTGAAAGTTAAAACGTCCTTGGTGAAATAGCAAGGCTCACCAATTACAACTCATTTTCTGGAGTTGGCATCAAGTTCAATAGAATATTTCTTAGTAAAGAGGGTGTGGGAGCCCCAAAACTATCTTCTCTTTTAATAGTTTCTAAGCATCCTCCTCTAAAAAGGTGATTTAACTCATACATTATTTTACTAAGATCATACATCTAGGGGCCTATCCTAGGGATTATATATAAAAAAAAAATTATTCTATCTAGAAATGACCATGGATGCTCACTTATTAACAAGACTTCTAGTAATGGTCAAATTCTCCATTCATGTACGTCATTCAGTTCGACAGATTTACCTAGAGTTGGGCACAATTCCTTTAAATTCCTCTTGATATATTTCCATTTATTTCTTGGGGTGTAACCAATACTTGTACTGAATGAAGGACTTGGAGAGGCAGGGAGAATTCCATCAGTAAGAATATCCAATGTGAGAAAACTACATATAAAATTGGTATGTAGGTAAATGGTAGAGAAAAATGTAAAAGATCTATAGGGGAGTAAAGAGCATGAGAATGTGAGGAGACAAATATAAGGACCTCTAGAGTGGATATTAGAGAATGTGAATCGGTAAGAGATATGGATGTTAAATAGGGACAAAATATGTTAAGCAAGAGAAAATCCAAGGAGGGGTCCATCTTGAAGGGAGTGGTAGCCTTTCAAAGAGAATTTTGCTTATCAACCAAAACCTATATGGTTGTCCCCTTTGGAAAACACTCCAAATTTATAATATCAAATGGAACCATGGATGTTAGGTTCCTATAGGATATTTGTAGGGGGAAAGTGCATGCATTGTTAGAGAAGTATGAGGCGACCTCCAAATTTGAATCCCATCGAGGGGGTCAACTGAATAATCACCTACACCCTCTAACATAATACAAGTTTCAATATGTGATGGTATAAACCTTGAGATATAGGAGACAAATGGTGTAATACTTTCGATATTTTGGCCCTAAAACCCTTATCATATCGAAAGCCATATCAAAAACACTTGAGCTCCAAAAAAAACATTTATATTTAGTCTTTGATTAATATATAGTTATGAGAAAATTTGTTACTATTTTTATTGGCACACTCTTACTAATTAACTAAATGACTCTTTTGGAAATCTTGAAACATGGTTTCGAGCAAGATTGTGGTTTATTTTTACTTGAATTTCACTTTGAATCCATAAATCGATTTACTACCGTAAAAAGCATATGAAACACTTTGCATGTTAAACAACTTAACATATGATTCTTAGGTATATCTATTGGATTTTTTATAGAATTGAATAGAAATGTTCCTTTAAATGGGCCACTTCATTTATTTATTACACTATACATATTTTATTATTGTTTTCTAATTAACTAATGAAATGTTTTTTTTTTACTGAATATGGAAATACAAATTCAAGAAAGATTGTTATTTCTTGTTATTTAAAATGCAACATTGAAAGCCTAAATGGATTCAACACCAAAAAAAGTTATGAGGTACTCCAGCTTTACAAATTATATATTCTAAACTTATGATTCTTAGAAACCTCTACTATATTGTGGGTAAAATCAACAAGAAAAAATGATCAAGAAATTACCATTTAGTTTACTAGCTAGACTACATATATCTATTCATTATAATTTTATTAATTTATATGTAGTTATATAACATATAATGGTCTCTTTAATCACAAACAAACAAATAATAATTATAATTTAATCAAATGTTTTATAGATGAAAATAAAAATATTAATATAAGAGAAAAACTAATATTAATTTGTCATTTCAAAATTTGTAATTTTATATAATTAATTTATTTAAAACATAATAACTTAAATATTTAAAAAGGTGTAGTCAAACTTATTGACACAATGGTATTTTTCACTGGAATTCAATAGTACAATTTCAAATAAAATATTCTTATTCTTTTTATTTAAAATACATCTTTGAATGTATAAATTGATTTGACAAGTGATTCGGCCTTTGAAAAACCTTTTGAAACACTCAAATTCTATAGATTAAAATACATAAACTCTAAGTTTAAAAAAAAACTCTCCCAACTTTTAATTGAAATTAATTAGAAAAATATGGTAGAAATAGATAATTTAACTTATTAATTAAATTAAGTATTAAACAAGAATCCTAAAAATACTAAAAAAATAAAAGATTAAACTTACCAATTTTTAAACATCATTTATATAGCCTATTCATCCATTACTACTTGTGAAAAGTTTAAGATATAACCATTAATTATAAAATAAATGTTAAATCTATTTTTTTTATAAATTGTTTTATTTATTTAAATTATATATTATTATTATTATTAATAATTATTTAAATACTGTTATATAATATAGAATAATTAAACTAAAAGCTTTCCATTACATTTTAAATCTAAAAAATCACTAACGTTTAATATCAATATTTTAGCTTTGAATATTATATTAGTATCCAAAATCCATGTTCCCAATGCCCTCCCAAGACGTCACTAAATATTTTATGTTTTAGAGTTAAAATATTTAAAGTTTATAATAGAAATGGGATAAAATTATTTTAGTCCAATTAAATTATATTTTATTTTATCATAAAAAATTTTGAGACGTTTAGATTGTTGAAATTTTATAAATTAAATTAGAGGGTTCAACAAATTTTTACATGATGGATGAATTTGATGGAAAATATGTTTTAAAAATTCTCAAAAGACAAAGCTTTCAAAATATAAAACAATTAAACTACAATGTTATAATGATCCATACCTTTACATAATGACATTTAAGCTTACTTGCCTTAAATATATAGAAATCTTTCTATATATAGAATATCATGAATATGTTATCAAAATAGTTTGGACATTAACTTTTCAAATTCACACATATATATATATTTAGGTAATGTGAGTCCAGAGACATGACTAATTAACAGTGGCCATTTAAGTTCTAGGGCACACCCGCCCTTAGCATGACTAAATTTTTGTTAATAAAAATGACAATTTCATGACAAAATATCTTAACGGAACACTACACCTTGTCATTATATATTCTAAACTTCCTAGGCTTATAATTAATTTTATGTTATAATTAAAAAACTATAAATTTCCAAAAATAAAATTTTATTTTTCAAAATTTATATTCAAGAATATTAATAATTAAAATTCTTAATATGTAAATAATAAAAATTTATTGATGATAGAAATTTTTAGATTACATTTTAGGCCTTATTATTCCCCTTTATTAATTTAGGGATATATATTAATATTATATATATATATATATATAAAACATTGGAATTCACTTTTTTATGTTTTGAATGAATTAGTTTTAACATTTTATTACCATGCTTCAACATAATTTGAAAAATATCTATATTAGCTCTCAATTATAATTTTATTTTTACTTGTATCATAAACATTGTGGTAAATAAAAATAGATAATATACTTTTAAATATATTAATAAAAATTACAATTTATTAATTATTAATTAAATATTAATAATAAAGTGAAAATATTATAGTAGTTTATATGTTAAAATTGCATAGAAAATTACTACTAAAAACTAGAAATTTCAAAGCGATGAACTAGTAGGGTGAACAAAGGACCAAAATGCCTAAGGTAATCAAGTGAAAATGTTGTCGGCTGAATTTGTTTATTAAGAATAATGTTATTATGACTCAATCCAAGTGGAATCAACTAGAAATAGCTTCATGAACACGTGCTAAAATTGAGGAAAATATAACTACTATTTTGCTACATGATATTTATAGAAATCCCAAAATTGTGAACTAGTAAACTAATCCAAGTAGCTAAATGATGAATATGATTTTGAAATGTTGTTCTAAAGATGTATATGTTGGCTTGATGTGCCTTGACCCATGTTCAACATTAATTATCCAAGCAAATCCCTTCACTACTAGCCCTTTCGGCATCAATCCACATAGCGTGGACTGAAGTCTCACCAGAAGCAGTATGGGGGGATGTAGGGATCAAGTTTCTACAACCTGAGATGGTAGTGATGTCACTTTATGCTGTAACTCTTACTTCATGCACATCTATAAGATTTTCAGGGCTTATCGATATACTTTTATGATTCATCTTTGAGACCTTCGCGAAGGTCTGCGATCATCCTTCACGTACCCTAAGGCAAGTTAGACACTTATGCACCTCTGTGATTTCTCTTACTATTGTATTTAGCCAAATTAGCTTAAGTAGTGGATAAATTCACCATACATTACGATTATCTACGTGCAAACATATATTCTCACTTGTGTTCATATAACAAACTAAAACACATAGATTCACGCATCAATACAACATTAAATCATAAACCCAGTATTCAACATAACATAATTGCTTGCATTCATAACAGAAGTAAAATAGCTCATACACAAGTAATTCCAGAATAATTCTCTTCATTGATGTTGAGATCTCCTTTACACACTCTAACTACCATATGCACATAGTTGTAGGGGTCCACACACTCCGCTGCAGAATTCTACCTTAGGCCTCTTCGCACACAACTACAAAGCCTCTATCCTAAGATTCTTTACTCTTAGCTCTTACAGACCCATTCCCTTCATCAAAATCAAATATGAACTAAAGATTTCCTTAGACTCTTCTAAGACTTCCCTTTTTATACAATGTCATGGTCCCCAGACCAAGGGTGGGACTCATAAAGCTTATGCAAGTTACTGACCTTAGGAGACCTGCTCCTAATAGACCCCCAACACAAATCTAGTGGCTCACCCCTGACCCACTCTGTTGGCATAGAGATCATGTCACGAAGGCCTCCCAGCTCCACCTGTACTACTACAACCACAGCGGTACACTACGTGACTTCCTGCTTAACCTGCTCGACCAGCTACTCCGTCGTTAGTCCTGTGCTATTTGCTTATATTTTCTGCTATGTTGCTTGCATACTGGCCAATTTTTCTTTGATGGAGGCCTTGAGCACATAAGGTTCATATAGCCAAGGCCCCAATCTAGCCTTCAGTATTTCCTCCTTGCACTGTGCTACGTCTACCTATTCCTTTAGTGCATGCGCTTCTCCAGCTTCGCCAACCTCTGTGTGATGGTGATGGTGCACATCACTTTGACCTCATCATATCTCTGTTGTAGTTCCCTTAATTTTTTTTCTAGCCATTGTATCTTGGGATCTTCCTACAGGATGGTAACTATTTTGAGTGACTACTGCAAGAGCGAAGTGCACTCCTTCACTGTGGCATCTACTGCAGCAGCTTCATCCTTGACAGCTGCCTCACACTGCTCTCTGACTTCTGGTGGAGTCGAAGTTTCGGCCCTCAACCCGAGCTCCATGATCTTAAGGTTCATCTCAAACTGAACCTTAGCCAACTTCGTCCTTGCATCAATCACTCTTGCAGTGAGCATGTGAATTCTTGCATCGACTCGCGCATCTTATGGGATATTTAGCTCTGTAACGGTTCTCAACCGTCAGCTATTGTGGTTGTGGTGCCCTCATTCTTCTCTATGATATTCTTAAGGAGATCAAGTGTGGACATCTTGTCAAGAAACATTTGGGCATTGTTAACCTTCTGCTTGATCTATGAGGATCTTGTCAGATCAGTTACACAGGTTCAGTTTCATCGTCAGCATTCAGTCCGGTGTCATTCAATTTCGACAGTGTTGTTTATGGTTCAGATTGCTCCAGTGATGTCAATGGTTTTCATGGTGATATGGTTTGGAATTTGATTATTGACATGTTGGTTGTCGTCAGTTCCGCAAGAATTTGGTTGTCAACATGGGGTTGTCATCTTCCTTCATAGGATTGTGTTGTCAACATGTTGGTTCTCATTAGTTCTACCTTTCAGAGTTCAGTTTTTGTCATCACGTGATGTTTGTCGCATATGTCACTTTTTGACAACTTGGTGTAAATGGGTTTTTTTAGCACAAAAGGATTTAAGAACTAAAATCTGAAACTATGTTAAACCTTAACCTATACCTAAATCAAACATTACAAATGAAATGCATTTTAGAATTCATTAACCCTAAGTGTTAAACCCTAACCATACATTAAATACCATAAATCTATTGTAAAAAACATTACAATAGAAATCGAAGACCATTACCCTAAGTCCTAAAACCCTCTCGGGCTATTTGAATTATATTGACATCATTGTAAAACATTACTAAACTATTATAATAGTTATAACTGCGGGGAAGACCGTCTTAGAGACTATAGTAATGTGATCATTGTGTAAGCCAAAGGGGTGAACGCTCGGAGTTAACTGCATTGGGGTCTAAACCGTAGTTGGCCTGTGACCAGAGGGAATAAACTGTTGGGCTTGGATTTAACCATAGCGTGACTGCATATGTGTTTTCGCATGTGAACGGAGGATAACCATCAAGGTTACATGTTACAGTTAACCGTAACCACCTCAGGATAGGCATGTGAACATAGCGAAGGGTAACATTAACATCTCAGCGATAGTCAGCAGACCAGAACTGACGCCTGGATAACTGCGTTGGACTTATACATGTTCACATGGAAGACTGCAACTTACAGGATTGAATTGCAAGGTGGCAACATCTGACAGGACCACAACCAAACCTCCTATTCACATGCGGGTGGTCAACCTCCTCCGTCTGGTCAGCGAGCCATCAATGGTTTTTTTTAAAATAAAGTTTATTTTTGGGTTTTTGTTGTAGTTTTGGTGCAAACTAATGCGATGACCATGTGACTAGGCATTAAGGTGTTGCCTAGTGATTCGAACAAGACGATCATCTTGCATTCATGTCAATCGTAGCTTAGAAGCCCTCAAATTTATCTGCAAACCTTTAAATGCACCTTTTGGTGATTTTGAGTTTTAGAGTGTAGATTCTGGAGGATATAGTCGATTTTTTTTTTAGTGTAATAGGGGCATCGGGCGTTGGAATTGGAAATTGAGGCAGGCTTTGGAAAGATGGTTTAGAGAGATTTCTAAAGACATTGATTATAAGTACCTGTGTGCACATCAAGATTGGTAAAATTGCTTTGTAATCAACCTCTTTGGTTTCAATCCTAATAAAGCGGTTGCCCACCTTGAAAGCAGACCTGGATATGTAGTCCATCAGGGATGGACTCCATAATCAATATTTTTGTCTGGTATCATTGTGTATTTGTTGTTTTCACTTATGTTTTGCTTCTTACTTATGTTTTAACACTTGTCCTAAATTATTTCTTCTCAAGCAATTCTCATAGTTTCAACACTTTAAGTTAACTTTCAATTCACTGATGGCATAATCGATTCTAATTCAGTTTTAACATATGATCATTTCAGATCATTAAATTTGGTATTAGAGTAGGTTTTGTATGTAGAATTTTTATTGAATGTTAACTAGGTTGAAGTCCAAACGGGAAGGAAACAATGAGCAGATTGATCCAGAGATTTGAAAGTGAAGAGTCATTCATAAGTTGGCCATGGCAAGATCTGATCTAGGTGAAAATCTAGAAGCTAAGATGAGCGATGAATAGTTTGAGCAAGCATTCTTGACTATGCAGTAGATGTTGGGAGAAATCTATGAAGACAAGAAGGTGAGAGATGCAACTTCTTCTTCAAGGACAAAGAAGAAGAACAAAGGTAAAGGCAAGGGTGATAAACCACCTTCACCTCCATCATCTCCATCATCATCATCTTATTATTCTTCTTATTCCAATGTAGAATCTGAAACATAAAAGAAACCTAAGAAAACATCTCTTTTGAAACTTGATGTAAAATTTGAATTACCTAATTATGATGGCAAAATCAATCATGAAAAGCTAGATAATTGGATTAAGTAGTTAGAAATGTATTGTCGTATTCAGAAAATTTTTGACGATAAAATGAAAATTCAGTTAGCTACACATAGAATGGGGGGAATAAATTTAATCTAGTGGGAAATTAAAACTTAGATAGATGTAAAGCAAAAAGGAAAAATCATCTATTCATGGTCTAAGTTTTTAAAAGCTCTTAGGAAATAATTCTATCCTTTAAGATACATGAAACAAGTTTTTATTGATTGGCAGCACTTGAGGCAAGGTAAAGGGTAGAGTGTTCAGGAGTTTACTTAGGAGTATAGAAAGAAAGAATTGGTGCTTGGTATTTCAATGGATACATGTGAAACATTACTAAAATACGTCGGCAATTTACATTCATATTTGCAACATACATTATTGATGTTTAATCCTGATGATTTTGATGAAGTGTGTGTTCACGCCATACATATTGAATCAGGTGGAAGGCCATTCAGGTCTTCACCGCAGTCATCCAAAGAGTTGGAAATCAAAGACTGCAATGGTAGTAAAGGGAAGAACAATTTGAAGAGAAAGAAATCAGGCATAGCTCAGAAGGAAAGAGCTCATTGTTCTCATTGTGAGAATCAGTCATGAGGAATCTAAGTGTTGGAAACTTCATCCAGAACTTAACCCCAAAAAGTTCCTTAAGGAGAAGAATGAAAAGAAGGCAATAGTAGCAATCCAGCAAGATCTAGGTTCAAATTTAGGTGGTGAAAGAAGGATAACTGCCATGGTCACGATGGGTAAAACTTTTGACACTGGTTCAAGTTCAAGTACTATTGCATTTTCATAAAACAAAAAACCTTCAAATGAGGATAAAAGAGTTGAATTATTTAACATAATGATAACTTCTAAGTACACAAAGATAGTTACAATGTTTGATAATAGATCACAGGCCAATCTAATATTTGAATATTTAGTTAAGAGTTTGTGTTTGGAAACACAGAACCATCCAAAACCTTACCCATTAGGATGGCTAAATAAATCAACTTACATAAAAGTCACAAAATAGTGTCGATTAAGATTTTCCATTACAGCTATTTACATTGATGAAGTGCAATTAGATGTGATTCCAGTAGACTTATGTGGAGTTGTCTTAGGGAGTTCTTATCTTTATGATCATGATGTAGTATTTTACAGGAGAGAACATAAATATCATCTTAATAAAGATGGCATTGAATTTATTATCAAAGAACATGAAAACAAAAATCACTTGAATTTAGTTAATGCTAATTAGATGAAGTGATTAATAAGTTCAAATAAGAGATTCGTAATCATGTGTGTAAAGGAAAAACATAAGAATCAACATGATGCTTGTTCAAGTTATGAGGCTTAGCTTAAATATATGTGATCAAAGAGGTAGAAAATTTTCCATTTCTATTTAAAGAAACGAAACATCTTACTCATAAGTAGAGAATACAACATGAATTACAATTGATGCCTAAAGCTCCTTTCCCTAATGTGAGAATGAATCAATTCAGTCCAAGTTTGGAAGTTAACAGTTACAGGGATGCAGGTCAGCATTGGGGAAAGTCAGTGTTCAATTTCTCTTATATTGTGTCACTATTTCATGTTTTGAATAGTTTGGAAGCCTCTTTTCATGTGCAGAGGAAGCTCATTTGTTTTCATATCAAAGCCTTTTCTAAAGCATTGTCAAAATATCCACAACAGCCAAGAGAAACTTATGCATCAGGGGAAGGTAATAATCAATGGAAACATCATTTAATAAATCAAGAAACAATGATTCCAACAAATCAACATCCATTTCAATACTTTCAAAATCAAACTAAGTTGCAGTAGTTTCCATATTACAGTTTGATGGGTCTAATGCAACAAGTTCACTTAGTAATCAGGAAGAAGGAAAGTATGCCAAGTCAAGTAGTTGGTTTGAAGACAAAAATGCCTTTGATTGTCTTTGCCATTCCGCAATATAGATTTTTAATACATGTCCATGGTATTGAACAATATCCTCTTGAGACGATTTTAAAAGATGATTATGAATCACTAACTCGTGATATTTCTTGGAAATAAATAAATTTCCATCTTCATAATAGGGTGTTTTACCATCATTGCAAGTTGTTCATACTGTAGATAGATGGAACAGGTCAAGGATTCAAAATGTGCCATGGTCAGCATCATCAAGGTCATCACTAGCAGGTGATTGATCAAACGTATTGGTACATCATTAGGACAAGGTGGAAAGTGAGGGAGCTCTACCCTCATCGACTATTTGTTTAAGTCAAACTTTTGTGGTCCAAAAGCTTTCAAGTGGAGAGGACTAATCGAGGAGGATTTTCTTAAATCAGTTACACAGGTTCAATTTTGTCGTCAGCATTCAGTCTAGTTTCGTTTAGTTTTGCCAGTGTTATTTATGGTTCAGGTGATGTCAATGGTTTTCATGGTGATATGCTTTGGATTTTGGTTTTTGACATGTTGGTTGTCATTAGTTCTGCCAGAATTGGGTCGTCGACATGGGGTTGTCATCCACCTTCACCTGATTTAGTCGTTGAAACCTTGGTTGTCATCAGTTCCACCTTTGAGAGTTTGGATTTCATCATCACATGACATTTGTTGCAAATGTCACTTTGTGACAATTTCATGTAAATGGGTTTTTTTTAGCACAAAATGATTTAAGAACTAAAATTTGAAACCATGCTAAACCTTAACCTATATCTAAATCAAACATTACAAATCAAATGTATTTTAGAAGGAATTAACCCTAAGTTTTAACCCCTAACCATACATTAAATACCATAAATCTATTGTAAAAAACATTACAATACAAATCAAAGACCATTACCCTAAGTCCTAAAACCCTCTCGAGCTATTGGAATTACATTGAAATCATTGTAAAACATTACAAAATATTATAACAATCATAAACATGGAGAAGACCATCTCAGAGGCTATGGTAATGTGATCAGTGTGTAAGTCGTCGGGGTTAGTTCTTGGAGTTAATTGCATCAGGGTCTAAAATGTGGTTGGCATGTGAGCAGAGGAAATAAACCACTGGGCTTGAAGTTAACCATAGTCTGACTGTAGATGTGTGTTTGCATGTGAATGGAGGATAACCATCAGGGTTACATGTTATAGTTAATCGTAATTTCCTTGGGATATCCATGTAAACAGAGCAGAGGGTAACTATAGTATCTCATCTATAGTCAGCAGAGTGGAACAACCACCCGGATAACCATGTCAGAGTTATATGAGTTCACATGGAAGACTGCAACTATCGAGATTGATCTGCAATGTTGTAGCTTGTGACGCATCCGAACCACCTATTCACATGTGGGCAGTCAACGTCCTCCACCAAGTCAGTAATTCGTCAACGGTTTGTTTTAATATAAAGTTTATTTGTGGGTTTTTGTTCCAGTTTTGGTGCAAAACTAATGCGATGACCATTTGACTAGGCACTAAGGTGTTCCCTAGTAATTTGACCGAGACCATCATGCTGCATTCATGCCAATCTTGGGTAAAAATCCCTCAAATGTATCTACAAACCTTTAAATGCACCTTTATGTTCATGAGGAAGATATTGGTGATTTTGGGTTTTAGAGTGCAGATTCTAGAGGATATAGTCGATTTTGTTTTTAGTGTAATAGGGGCATCGAGTGTCCGAATTGGAAACTGAGACATGCACTGGAAAACCGGTTCAGAGTGGTTTTTGAAGAAAATGACCAAAATTTCTTGTGTGCACATCAAAATTGGTCAAATTGTTTTGTAATCGACCTCTTCGGTTCCAATCCTAATAAAGCAGTCACCCATATTGAAAGCAGACCCGGAGACATAGTCCATCAGGGATGAATGTCGTAATCAATATTGTTGTCTGATATTGTCATGTATTTGCTATTTTTACTTTTGTTTTGCATCTTACTTGTGTTTTATTAGTTGTTGTAAAGTATTTCTTCTCATGTAGTTCTCCGAGTTTCAACACTTTAAGTTAACATTCAATTCATTGATGGCAAAATCAATTCTACTTTAGTTTTAACATATGATCATTTCAAATCACTGCTCGTTGAGCACATTTAGCCAAAACTATTCTCTAGCCCAAAGTTTCGTGATCACACTATTTTGTAGGGTGTAAAGGGCTTCACTTGCTAGCATAACCAAGTTCAACCCAACCTTCTTGAGAGCACTAACAGTGGCCTTGTCAGCTTCCACTCTTGTAGTCAATGCTTTGTCCAGTAGCACAACGGTCTCGGGATCCAAGGAGCGGACTATCTCTGCTACATTTTAGGTTCCAAGTGCCAAGTTAGTTGATGTCGCATTGTGCTATCCCACACTGGCCTATACTTGAGTGGCCTAGACTTGTAGTTCGCACAAACTTGTATGAATGGTGATGAGTGCTTGCTTCTATTGTTGCTTGAACTACTGCAGTAGCTCCATGGTCATATCTCTCACTGTGTGCTCAATATCATTCAGGTCACCTTTTGTCAAAGTGATCAGGTCAAGTGATGATTTTCTAGCCTTGGACTTCTTTTGTGGACCTAATTTTTCATCCTTGCTAGTGCGCTTAACCCGAAATGGAGTAGTCTCTTGGTCTGCACCTCTGTGTCCTAACTGCTACTCTTCTTCCTCTGTCTATAGTGAAGCGGACTTATGACTTCTATGAGAGTCTTTCTCTTCCTCTTCTTCCTCATTTTTCACCTATTTCTTAGTAGCACGTTGTGCCTTAGATTTTTCTTCAGCTTCCCTTGTCCTCCTCTTAGTCAACTGCTGCATCATCAGCCAAGCCTTTGCTTTCTTATGCTTCATGGTGAACTTACTAGACCTAGCTGACAAGTTAGAAGTTGTGCGCCACTATGATGGCCAACTCTCCAGGACTGCTGTGATTGCATCATCCGCTTCCTAGTATGGAAGATTAATACCATTTTTTCTCGGGGTCCTTCCACACTCGGATGGAGACAATGGAAATTCAATTTGAATTCCACATATCCTGACAACGGCTTAAAGAAAGTTGGGGATATCCTTGGCTTGCAGCTGAACGCAGCGTGGATGCATGCCTCTATCAACACCCAAAATATTTTAGCTTCCTTGACCCTCGGGGAATTCTTAGTGGCCCACAATGAATAAAATTTGTTGCTTCAGGTAGATCTAATGTGACCAAATGAAATTGGCTCTCCTCCAATAATTCCCACATAGTTAGCACAATTGAGAGTAAGAGCCAGGCATAATGGAAGGTCTTACTCTCAACTTGTGCTTCTTTGTAGTTCGCGAGGTAATCACCTCAGAGGTAGTGCGTCGAATTAAGTTATATGCCCTCCATGGACTGCGCCGCTAACGACACAACAAGTGTCGGCACTTCATCAACATGACACTTCCTCATTATTCTCCCAGCCAAAATCTGGGCATCGACCTTATCCACGGGGTTGGTTATGCTGGAAATTAAGTATTCAAATGGTTTCTTGGTGAGCTTGAATTTGTCCTTCATTCTTATGGCGAGCTTGTGCTCACCTGTCTTTCTGCCAATTGCCATGGCCAGATTCAACCCTAAATGTGGTAACAACGTGACCCTATGGATCAACATATCTGTCACGGGTATCGGTTCTCCCAACTATAGGCACCCATTTTTTACTAAGCATAGCAGTTGTTTGATCACCATCAGTGTTATGGGAACGCGGTGGTAATGTGGCACCCATACCTTGTCCACCCCCTTTATCCATTGTCATGGCACCAATGCAGTCATACTGGAATCCTTATAAAACACACGGTTCATAATGGTATCAGTCACCATGTGGGAGCATCGCTTTGTGTCCAGCAAGTCCCAATCCTCCAACTTAATACTAAGAATGTGCACTAAGCGCAAACCTTCAAACATGATTTGGTCTAGTAGCGACGGGGTATTTAGTAGAAATTTTCCCATATCCAGGTCCTTCGGGACATTCACCTTTCCATGGCAGGGAGGGATGTATTAGGGAAACTTTGAGATAGGGTTTACGCCCTCTATGTCAGTGTCGTTTCGGCCCATATCCACATCTTTGGTGCCCTCCCCAGATTATAAGTCTACCACCTTACCTTTCTCCTGTGCCATGGACTTTTCCTTCTTCTAGTGTTTCCTTAGCGACTCATGCACCAAATATGGTTCTTTTGGCTTATCCTTATTTGTCTTCAAACCCTCTTTGGGCAACATAGGCCTTGACCTAGGTGACCTCTATGATTTGGCACTTTTGCTGGCATTTCCACACTCACAACCTTCAAGGCAGCTTCCTCAGAGGCCATCGATCTATGAACAATTGCAGTTTCCATGGGCGCCAACATGAATCCAGTCATAAGCTCCTAGATTTCTTTGGGTAGCTTGTGAAATACTGAACTAGACACCAAAACCTCGAAATAGTCAAGGTTCATGCCCTCCTGATAGCTCAACACCATAATTCTCAGAATGAAATGTTTTTTCGTTGGATGGCCATCTATAACTTATAGGAAATTTTGAATTTGAATCCGACCGTTCCACCCAAAATCTACTAATAAATACTAGATTGGCAACATATTTTCACAGATCTTGCTTTTAAATTCTGATTTAAATGCTGCCCCCGCTCCACTTATCCATTTTCCCACTATTAACTCATGAACAATGATGTTAAGAGTCACTTTCTAGTTTCCCAATGTCGTTTCTCTTTCTATACCGCAACTCCCTTCAAGCTTCCACCAATATTGTGACATTTCTCCCTTCCACGCAACTCCCTAGTTGTGTAACTCTAAAACCGAGGCAGTGTAGTTTATATTCCTGTGCCTCCTTTCAGCTGCCTAGAATGCTAAGACTTTGCCTCCTCCATATAGCAATCTAGCCAGATCCCTAGTGTATGGCTTCAATCAAATTCCATTCACCTTCTTTGAAAATGGCTCTCCATTCAACTTCACCAACTAAACTACTGCACCATCGATTATCTCCTTGATGACATAGGGCCCCAACCAATCCATCTGAATTTTTCTTGGAAATTTATCAAACTTGCCATCATATAATAACTCTAAATCATTTACCTTAAAGGTGGGTAGTTTGATGTGTTGATTTTTCCATGCCTTTTCACGCTCTTTTTGAACTTGCAAATGGAATCCAACCAAAAATCTATCTTCTTCAAGCTCTGTTAGCTGTGCAAGGCTTTTCTTCAAGGCTCCATGATCTACCGTTCTTGTAAATGCTACTATGCATAAATTAGTTATAATATACTCCATCGACATCACAACCTCTATGCCATAAACCAACCGGAAATGCATTTGTCTAATCAACTTTTTGCAAGTCATCCTATAATCCTATAGCACCGCGAGTATGTGCACATCCCAGTCATTCCTTTATGCATTGCAGACCTTTGTCACCATGCTATCCAATATCTTATTAAACTCTTCCACTATCCCATTAGCCTATGAGTGATATGGCAGACTCTTCTGATGATAAGCTTGGAACTCCTTCATAAATGCACCGATCGTCTCATTGAGAAAATACGTACCACAATCGCTCATCAAAATCTCTGGGAAAGAAAATATAGTTAGTACATACTCAAAAATGAACATTTTTGTTGTTTCCCCTGTACAATCCTTCACAAGATGTGCCTTCACCCACCTAGTCAAATATTTAGTTGAGGTGATTATTTACCGCACACCCATCTTCTTTTGTGGAGGCTGAATTGGTCCTACAAAATCAATAACCCACTTTTGAAACAACTGCAATGACATCTGCAGATTTAGAGGCATATCATCCCTCCATGATGACCTACCCATCCTCGGACATGCATCACATGCCTTACAATAAGCCTTTGAATCCTTATGAAGCGTTAGCCACCATAGCCCCACGCATAAAATATTCTGCGTTATTGCTTTTCTTGCATAATATCCTCCTGCGACTCCTCCATGAGCTTCAGCAAGGATGTTCTTTCATTCAAATTAGGTACATAACATCACAAAATTTCATCTGAGCCCATTTTATATAAATGCCATGCAATGACAGAAAATTCTATTGTGTGCACCACTAGCTTCTTCTTTTGTTGACCAGTATACCCTTCCAGCATTATTCTCATCATCTGGAAGTGTATGATATCCACAAATTTATTATCCGCAACACACACTGAAAAGAGTTATGTGTGAGGCAGTCCTTCGTCTAAATTAGTAGGCTCCTCTCGAATTTCAGTGCACGATAGATGGTTTGGTCCTTTGAAGTCATATTCCTCGAACCACATTAGCCATCTCATATCTCCTCGCCCCCAACACAGGCTTGTTCATCAAGTACTTCAATGCAGAATGGTTTGTATACATCTTAAAGTGTATGCCTAGCAAGTAGTGTACGGACTTCTCAATCGTGTACACCATGGCCAACCCTTCATGCCCTGTTGTTGAATAATTTTTCCCAGCTTTCAAAAACATCCTACTTGCGAACGCTATAGGATGATCTAGTTCTCACTCACCGGATTTTGTTAGTACTTCCTTGAGCGCAATACATGACGCTTTGACATACACATGAAATTCCTTCTTCCAGTGTGGGAAGACTAGGATCTACGTGGTGACTATCTTTTCCTTCAACACGTCAAAGCTTTGTTGACACTCTTCATTCAAATCGAACGTAACATCCTCCTTTAGTAGCTTTTCCATTGGAGTGGTAATATGGTCATAGATTTTGATGAACTTTCTATAGTATCTTGTATGCCCCAACGTTTCACGTAGCTATTTCACACTTCTTCGTGCCTCCAAATTAATTATGATCGTGATCTAGCAAGGTCTAACATCAATCCTTGTCTGCCTACCACGCAACACAGCAATACCCCAAAAGGGACACAAAACAAACATTTGTTCAAATTGAGCACGATCTTGTACCTCTAGCATTTATCCAACATCAAGCGTAGAATATCTACATGGTGCTTTACCAACCAAAACACCATCCAATTATCGAAGTATACCTCCAAAAACTTGTGAACGAAATCCTTAAACACCGCAATGACTACACGTGAGAATATCGTCAATGCGTTCTTTAGTCCAAACAGAATCACCATATACTGAAAGCATCCCCATTAAGTCATTAAAGTCATCTTACTTCTATCCTCTAGCACAATCTAGATCTAATGGTACCTCGAGAACCCATCAGTGAATGAATATGCCTCTTGTCCTCCTACATTGTCCAACACCTATTACTGGATGAAGTTCGAAATGGATCATGTACGCAAGTGTCTTTCAACTTCTTGATATCTATGCATATCCTTATTTCATCTTTCTATTTCTTGTGCTGAACTACCATTGAGCTTACCCAATGAGACTCTTATACGGGTTCAATGATGCCCACCACAAGCATTTTATCCAACTCTAAGTGGACCCTTTCTTTATACTTTGGATTGAGACGTTAAGGCCTCTACTTGATCATCTTCACATTTGGTTTAAATGTAATTTTCATGACTCCCACATCCCCTATTATCCCCTTTAGTTCTGAGAATTTATTAGGGAACAAGTCCTATTATTTTCATAGCAATTTACCAATCTTATCCATTGTTGCGTCATCCTAGTAGTCCCCAATCTTTGCAAACTTTGGCTCTACCTCTATCCCAATGTTCACTTGTTTTGTTTTTAGTGGTGTTGTGATAACTGAATTTTCAATTTGTGGTCCTTCATCTTCGTGGTGACCTTCAGTCTCTGGGATTATAATATTCCTTGGGTTCTGATCCTCTTCTTCAATAGTCACATTGTAGCACTCCATTACGTGGCTTAGCTAGGTGGTCCATTCCAGTTGAATTAAGTCCAAGGGATCCTATGGTACTCTGAATATTACTGCCTTAACTTCCTACAGTTCCTCCTTAATACTCTCAAACACATTCTCAAAGCTAAACATCAGCAAGAATCGTTGTCACAAAACATCCCATTCTTGAATGCCAATGTAGAGCTCTATTTCTAAGTACTAGTTCAACTGTATTACATCAAAAGTATGACAAAACAAATGCACCTATTCAGGCTAAGGCTCCTCTCCATAAACCTTAGTCCATTTGGCCAGGTGATTGCGTGGATCATCCCTTCCATCACATTTCTTTGTTAGCCGCACTTGTGGGTGACCAAATCACAATCTCATCATCTTTTTATATACACACCAATCATTAAAATTGTCCTTGTGCGTAGCCCACCATCTCATAATTATAGCGCACAACACCCAATCTAGGGCCTGGAAACAATGCTTCTTTTGCACTTACCTTTCGAATGCATCGAAAATTTTATCGACATTAGTTAAACCATCATAATAGGAAAATTCCTTACCTCTGATGATACATAGCATAACGACATGGTCATCATATTACAACATAGAGTAGATACTTCATGCAATTGATTCTGCCAGTGTTCCAACTCCTTATCTCAATCTGATGTGCAGGAACTTTTGCGATCCCAAGAAATGCATCCATCTACTGTCGGCATCACCCAATCCTGATCTCACACTGTTATCTTATAGATCTGGTCTAGATGATGATCATTGTCATAATTGTGAACCGGTTCAGTATAGCGCGGTCCTTCTGCAGGGTCCAAGAGAACTACTATGCGAAGTGATTTATTCAAACATATCATCTTCTGCTTCTTCAAATTGATTAGCCCATTCATGTCGGTGGCCCAATCGATCCAAAGGAGCGCATGGTAGGGATTGTTGTAATCCACAATCTCTATCACTTCGAAGTCAGCCAATGTGTTCGTTCCTTCAATATCAACTATCACTGCCTGTAATCATCCTATGGGGATTATTTTCTGTTGATTTTCCATTCTTAAATACATCGGAGAACATTGCAGTGTAGGTCTCCCCATCCTCTTCGAGGTTTGTTTAAGTAAGACACTCACATCCGACCCCAGATCCAAAATTACTTGATCCATCTCATATTCTCCTATCTGTGGAGTGAGCCTCATTTCGTGCCACATTCATGCCTTATGCCTACCAATCTTCTTGACTACGCACTGTCCATCACGAGTGTTTTCTTTCCCAAAACACTTCTTTAAGAGTTCCTGTATTCCTTTCACAACTTTGCTATCACACAACAACTTCATATAGGTTTCCAAGAAAGTAGTAAGAATTGAAGGGTCCATCTCTTCAGCTAGCTTGTCCTATATTCTTGAGATAGAGGCCTCAATGAAGCTTTTCTTTGCTTCCATAAAATTTGTTTTCAGTGCACACTTCAAATCAAATTCAATCTCCCTTTCTATAGCTTTGTAGACCCATTCACTTTCTTTAGGCTACTTCTCCTTATATTTGCCATTCCTCATCCCACTTCGCAGCACAATATTTACCTTGGGATACTCTTTGTAAGTCTCATCCCTCATCATCTGGAGGTTCTGAGCCGGCTACAAACGCCGCGCCCCATCACGCCCCATTTTCATGTATCTTAGCTAGCAATACCAGGCAATATTTAGTTGTGTGGTCAAAGTGAATAAAACATCGGCATGACATACATGTAGGATTTGGGAAGTCTTGTGTGTAGTGTCCCGACCCTTCATAGTTGTAACACATGACTTGTCCCTGACCTCTACAAGGTCCTCCTCCACCTCAGCCTCCTCTGTGCCCCTGATATTCACTTCATGCTTCTCCAGTACCTTTGTTCGGACACTAGGTTTGTGCATGCACCTTATATGCAGACGTTCTATCCACCATTAACTTGTAACTACAACAATTGCACTCACCATGACCCATTGATTGGCAGAAGTTGCAGAAGAGCTATTATGGTGTGTACACAAATTTCTACAGCAAATGGTAATTGTCTATCACATATTTTCCAACTACGTGACAGTGAGTACACCATAGAGCAAGCCCTGTACATGGTCATGTTGGAGCTTCGAGCCTTAGAGGAATTGGTCCCCCTCATGCAACATAATTTTCGAAGACTGGATAGTGATCTATGTCATGCACTTGACTTTTTCACTTCAAGCACCAAACTTCTTCGCACACCTCTAGCCTATTTGTTTTATCTTTCTTCAGAGTCTGCATCTCTAGGTAAAGGTTCTGCAACTGTGCATGAATCTATTGAACCCCCAGATTAACATCTTGTATCAGTGTCTCGTGTAATCTCATCGCAATTTCCAGGGCTTCCGCCCGGGTCCCAATCTTTTTTTGTGATATCGCAACCCTGAGATGAGGTAGGAGTGAGGCCAAAAACCATTCGCGGTGTTTCCCATGTGTCAGATTCATGTTAGCTTAGTGGATTATACACTTCAATCTCTGATCCATATCCAAGGGTGTCTCGTGAGGCTTCATCATGATCTCTTTGAATCCTAGAATTGATTTCTCTTCAAACTTAGGTCTACTGAATTATTTATTTAGTTCGGTTTGGATAGCTACGAACACAGATATTAGGTTATCAGTGCAGTACTTAATGTACCATGTTACTGTGTGATCCTGCAAAACACTAACCAGTGTTGCTTTCTTCATTTTATCATCTATGATACCCTTAGCTTCCCATACAGCCTTTGCGACGAACCAAAGTTGGTCAAGATCCTCATTTTCAAAGCCTTTCAACACAGGTAGCTTTTCTAAGTTCACCATACTGAACGGTGGCTTAGGTGGCGATGGTGTAGGAAAAGGTTTAGGTGGCAAAGGTGAAGCTGGAAGTGGTGTGGGTGGATGGGTTATTCATGGGAACCTTGCTTTATCAATTGAACAACACTCTACGGAGAAGTCTGTGTTTCTTCCTCATCATCACACAAGGGAGGTTCAATTAGCGGACTATATTCAAGGCATGCTTTCCCTCTATTTCGGAAGGTCTTTACACTCCTGGTGGCCCCAAACATCCATGTAGATGCATAAACGACTTTTCAAACAAAAGCATCTTAATCCAAGTAATTAAAGACTTTAAATACTTACCTCGTGGCCCCTTAAAGAAGTGGTGCTCCGCATTGATATAGCTAACCTAGGTATTGACCGCAAACTCTATCACACATCCTCCTATGATACAATTGAGCCAATGACCAACAACACATGTGATCCTATCTTCAGAGGCTTCTAATGTCTACACTAACTTTGGTGTCTATACTATTAGACCGTCAAGCCTCCATCTTCCTTGGTCATCTGCCAATTTTGCGATCCACTCGTATAACTTGACCGAGAAAGAACAAAAGAAGATGTCGGGTATCTCTGTGTACAAATATCTATCCAACCACTATTCTTTTTTCAATCGCAGATTCATGGATCTTTCTATCCAACCAGTTTTCAATCTCTTTCTTAGTTGGATTCCAGTGATGCAACATGACACATCTCTATATGCAGATCTTGGTCCTGGAAAAGTAACCATTTGTTGGCTTGATGGGCCCTCACCCAGGATCAGCATTAATTAGCCAAGAAAATCCCTACACTACTGGCCCTTTCGACATTAATCCATGGAGCGTGGACTGAAGTCTCACTCGAAGCAGTATCGAGGGATGAAAAAACCAAGTTTCCACACCCTGAGATGGTAGTGATGTCGTTTTACACCCTAATCCTTCCTTCACACAGATGGAAAACCTTTTTAAGGCTGATCGATATACTTTTCTTATTCAGCTTGGAGACCTTTGCGAAGTTCTACGATCATCCTTCACTTACCCTAAATAGGCAAGTTGGACACTTATACGCCTCTGTAATTACTCTTACTATTGTATTTACCCAAATTAGCTTAAGTAGTGGATAACTTCGCCATGAATTACAATTATATTTGCACAAACAAATATTCTTACTTGCATTCATATAAAAAAGTAAAACACATAGATTCATGCATCAATAGAACATTAAATCATTAACCTAGTATTCAACATAACATAATCGAATGCATTCATAATAGAAGTAAAATAGTTCATACATAAGTAATTCCAGAATAATTCTCTTTATTGATGATGAGATCTCCTTTACACATTATAACTACCCTGTTCACACAGCTACAAGGGTCTACGCCCTCACCTGTGGATTTCAACCCTAGGCCTCTACACACACAACTATAGAGCCTCTCTCCCACACTAAGATTCTTTGCTCTTAGCTCTCACATAACCATTACATTCATCAACATCAACTATGAACTAAAGATTGCCTTACACTCTTCTAAGACTTCCCTTTTTATATAATCCCATGGTTCGCACACCAAGGGTGGATCTCATAAAGCTGATGCAAGTTACATAAACTAAGGGTGGAAACCCTTGATGACACTTTACATCTTCGCACTCCGCGACGAGAAAATGTGGGGAGGGGGTCAACTGAATAATCTGCTAAGTAGCATAACACAAGTTTGGATATGCTAGGGTACAAACCTTGAGAGGGAGGAGAAAAATGGTGTAATTATTTTGCCCCTTTAGCCCTACAACCTACATAATATCTAAAGCTCTTGAGCTTGAAAAATATCTTCACCTAGAATTAGTCTTTCATTGATATATATTTATAAGAAATTTCGTAACTATTTTTGTTAGCACAATTTCACTAATTAACTAAACGGCTTTTATAGTTGGAATTTGGAGACATTATTTGAGCAACATTGTTATTCCTTTTTGTTGAAGGTGGATTTTTTTATGCATAAATGGATTTATTACCATTAAAAAAAAACTAAAATATTTAGACTAATTTTCATGTTAAACAACTTAAACATACTATTCTTAAATATATCTATTGGATTTTTGGCAAAATTGAAGAAAAAGATATGTTGAAAATGACAACTTCATTTATTTATTAGACTAGGCTCTCATTGTTTAAAATGAAATATTAGGTATATAAATGGATTCAACAACATAAAAAATTCAGGATGTACTCAAACTTTGCAAATTAAATAACCTAAACTTATGATTCTTAAAAATTTCTACTATATTGTGAGTAAAATCTAGAAGAAAAATATTGGAGAAACAACCATTTAGTCTACTAGCTAGACTACATGGTTTTAGCTATTCATCCAAGTTTTATTAAGTTATAGGTAGTTATATAAAACACAATGTTTTCTTTAATCATAAAAAAATAGCCATTATAATTTAATGAGACGTTTTATTCATGAAAATACACACCACCACACACACACACACAACCAACACAAACTATATTATTTATTGATATTAAATAAATTTTATGTAATTTAATTAATTTAAAATTCTAATTAATATTTTAAATGGTGTACTCTAATGGTGAATCTAATAGTATAATTTCAAGTAAAATTATATTTTGTTGTTTTAAAATATATTTTTCAATGTGTGAATGGATTATGCAAGTGAGAAATTCTTGGAACACTTGAATACTATAGATTAAAATACTTAAACTCAAGGTTTAAGAAATATCTCTCAAAGTATGATGAAAATTAATTAGAAAAAATGCAAAAAAAAATCATTTAATCTATTGTATAAACTAAGCTTCTAAAAAGTATATGATAAAAATTAATTAGAAAAAATGCAAAAAAAATTCATTTAATCTATTGTATAAGGCCTTTTGGTTCATTATTATTTATTGAAAGTTTACTATACAACCATTAATGGTTAATAAATTGTATAATTTATATTTATAGATTAAATTATTTTTTATAGAAATTAATATATTATTATTAATTATTAATAAATTATTAAAATATTTATAAAATTTCAATTTCAATATTTTCATTTAAAATAATTATAAATATTATTAAAATAAACTTAAATTCTGCAAATTAAAATATTTTGTTACTTTTTAAACCTCAAAAGTGGCCAACCTTTAATCTTAATATTTTAACATTCAATATTAGAATTCAAATTCCACATTCCCAATGTCCTCCCAAATGTAATGACCTAAATATTTTATGTTTTGGAATTGATAAAAAAAATTTGTAAAATATTTTTCCGTCAAATTATATTTTATTTTAGTTAAAATATGTTTTCTAATAGATAATGGATTCTACTACTTGAGACCTTTAGATTGTGCAAATTTCAGAGATGAAATTAGAGATTCCAACAAATTCCTACATGATTATGGACAAATCTGACAGACAAATATGTTTAAAAAACTTTCAAAACCTACAACAATATAATGATCCATACCCTTAGATTAATAAAATTTAACCTTCCCTGTCTTAAACATCTAGAAATATCTCCATATATAATATATCATGACTAAGTTGAACATTTACTTTTCAAACATAACTATTTAAATATTAATGTTTATATATATATTATATATATATATTATATATATATATATAATATATATATAATATATATTTATAATATATGTTAGGTATAAATTTCAAATATTAATAGTTTACTATATAAATATTATATTGTTAGGTATGGTGACCCCAAATAATCTAACCTGGATGATACCATATCATGGATCTTAGAAACTATGCAAAAAATAATTTATCTTTATTATTTTATTAAAAACAATATATTGAAATGGAAATCAACTTTTAATTTCTCTATTTTTGATTCCCTCTAAATATATTTTAATGCTCATTACTGTCATTCAACAACTTTGAAAATTCTCTATATTGACTGCCAATAAATTATAATTTATTATTATTTGTCATATAGAAGTAGTAACAGAAATTGATAACTTAAAGATATTAATAATAGTTATAACTATTAATGTAAATTCTTAATTGTTATTTGAGTAATAAAAATATTTATTCTAATTTAAAAACAACATAGTTTCCCACGGACCTACCTAAAATCATGGATTCACAATTACAAACTAACTCCCCAACTACCTAAAATCATGGATTCACAATTACAAACTAACTCCACAATCACATAGATACTAATAACCAAAACAGTTAACCAGTTATTTATAAATATTAACAATAATTATATAGTATATTTTCACAATAATAATTAATTAATATTTAATTATCAATAATTATGAATCGTGGTTTTTTTACATATAATAATCAAACAAATTACATCATTTTCTCAATATTAAATTTTTCTTAATTATTAACCCGGGGTAAGCCCAACATCGGGACTCAAAATACTTGTTACCCGTATTAAACGAAACTCAACACGCCCCATCCTCACTGAAATAAAATTTGACTCTCTCTACCTTGAGCATCGAGACTCTAACCCTATATCCCGGCGTTGAGAATCCTTGTTCTCATTGCCCCATTTTGTATGGATGTTTGACCAAAAAATCCGAAAATGACGTGTGTAACAAGTAACAGACAATTAGTTCACGAACACTTATATATATATATGTATAATCACATGTAAGAGACGCTCTGACCATACATTCTCCACGATTTTGTTTCGAAGAGAAGTAGCGGCGTATTCTAGTGGAGAGCGCACTTTCTGAATCTTCCCCTAGATCACCAAATGCCTGGTTCTTTCTTTGTTATTACATAGAATTTATACGTTGCACATTCCTGGAAGAGCTAGCCCAGCGATTCGAACACGGATCATAGTAGGAAAAATTCCTTACCTCCGATGATAAATAGCATAATGACATGGTCATCATATTACAACATAGAGTAGATACTTCATGCAATTGATTCTGCCAGTGTTCCAACTCCTTATCTCAATTTGATGTGCAGGAACTTTTGCGATCCCAAGAAATGAATCCATCTACTGTCGGCATCACCCAATCCTGATCTCACATTTTTATCTTATAGATCTGGTCTAGATGATCATCACTGTCATAATTGTAGAACGGATAGCGCGGTCCTTCTGCAAGGTCTAAGGGAACTACTATGCGAAGTGATTTATTCAAACATATCATCTTCTACTTCTTCAAATTGATTAGCCCATTCATGTTGGTGGCCCAATCTATCCAAAGGAGCACATGGTAGGGATTGTTATCATCCACAATCTCTATCACTTCGAAGTCAGAAAATGTGTTCGTGCCTTCAATATCAACTATCACAATATCAACTATCACTGCGTGTAATCGTCCTATGGGGATGATTTTCTGTTGATTTTCCATTCTTAAATACATCGGAGACCATTGCAGTGTAGGTCTCCCCGTCCTCTTCGAGGTTTGTTTAGCTAAGACACTCACATCCGACCCCAGATCCAAAATTACTTGATCCATCTCATATTCTCCTATCTGTGCAGTGAGCCTCATTTCGTGCCACATTCATGCCTTATGCCTACCAATATTCTTGACTACGCATTGTCCATCATGAGTGTTTTCTTTCCCAGAACACTTATTTATGAGTTCATGTATTCCTTTCACAACTTTTCTATCACACAATAGCTTCATATAGGTCTCCAAGAAAGTAGTAAGAATTGAAGGGTCCATCTCTTCAGCTAGCTTGTCCTAGATTCTTGAGGTAGAGGCCTCAACGAAGTTTTTCTTTGCTTCCATAAAATTTGTTTTCTGTGCATGCTTCAAATCAAATTCGATCTCCCTTTCTATAGCTTTGTAGACCCATTCACTTTCTTTAGGCTACTTCTCCTTATATTTTCCAGTCCTCATCCCACTTCGCAGCACAATATTTACCTTGGGATACTCTTTGTAAGTCTCATCCCTCATCATCTGGAGGTTTTGAGATGGCTACAAAGGTTGTGCCCCATTTTCACATATCTTAGCTAGCAATACCAGGCAATCCTTAGTTGCGTGGTCAAACTAAATACAATATCGACATGACATACATGTAGGATTTGGGAAGTCTTGAGTGTAGTGTCCCAACCCTTCATAGTTGTAACAAATGACTTGTCCTCGACCTCTACGTGGTCCTCCTCCACCTCAGCCTCATCTGTGCCCCTGATATTCACCTGATGCTCCTCCAATACCTTGGTTCGGAGGCTGGGTTTGTGCCTGCACCTTATATTCAGACGTTCTATCCACCATTAACTTGTAACTACAACAATTGCACTCACCATGACCCATTGATTGGCAGAAGTTGCATAAGAGCTGTTGTGGTGTGTACAGAAATTTCTACAACAAATGGTAATTGTCTGTCACATGTTTCCAACTACGTGACAGTGAGCACACCATAGCGCAAGCCCTGTACATGATCTTGTTTAAGCTTCCAGCCTTAAAGGAATTGGTCCCCCTCGTGCAACATAATTTTCGAAGACTGGATAGTGATCTATGTTATGCACTTGACTTTTTCACTTCAAGCACCAAACTTCTTCACACAACTCTAGCCTATTTGTTTTATCTTTCTTCAGAGTCTAAATCTCTAGGTAAAGGTTCTACAACTGTGCATGAATCTATTGAACCCCCAAATTAACATCTTGTATCAGTGTCTCATGTAATCTCATCGCAATTTCCAGGGCTTCCGCCTGGGTCCCAATCTTGTTTTGTGATATCACAACCCTGAGATGAGGTAGGAGTGAGGCGAAAAACCATTCGTGGTGTTTCCCATCTGTCAGATTCATGTGAGCTTCATGGATTATACACTTGAATCTATGATCCATATCCAAGGGTGTCTCATGAGGCTTCATCATGATCTCTTTGAATCCCAGAATTGATTGCACTTCAGACTTAGGTCTACTAAATTATTTATTTAGTGTGGTTTGGATAGCTACCAACACAGATGTCAGGTTATCAGTGCAGTACTTAATGTACCATGTTACTGTGTGATTGTGCAAAACAGTAACCAGTGTTGCTTTCTTCATTTTATCATCTATGATACCCTTAGCTTCCCATATAGCCTTTGTGACGAACCAAAGTTGGTAAAGATCCTCATTTTCAAAGCCTTTCAACACAGGTAGCTTTACTAAGTTCACCATACTAAACGGTGGCTTAGATGGCGATGGTGTAGGAAAAGGTTTATGTGGCAAAGGTGAAGCTGGAGGTGGTGTGGGTGGATGGGTTATTCATGGGAACCTTGCTTTATCAATTGAAAAACACTCTACGGAGAAGCCTGTGTTGCTTCCTCATCATCACTCAGGGGAGGTTCAATTAGTGGACTATATTCAAGGCCTACTTTCCCTGTATTTCTGAAGGTCTTTACACTCCTAGTGGCCCCAAACATCAATGTAGATGCATAACCGACTTTTTAAACAAAAGCATCTTAATCCAAGTAATTAAAGACTTTAAATACTTACCCCATGGCCCCTTGATGAGTGGTGCTCCGCTTTGATATAGCTAACCTAGGTATTGACCGTAAACTCTATCACACATCCGCCTATGATACAATTGAGCCAATGACCAACAACACATGTGATCCTATCTTCATAGGCTTCTAATGTCTACACTAACTTTGGTGTCTAGACTATTAGACTACCAAACCTCCATC
Organism: Pinus taeda; assembly: GCA_000404065.3. Lineage (NCBI taxonomy): Eukaryota > Viridiplantae > Streptophyta > Pinopsida > Pinales > Pinaceae > Pinus > Pinus taeda. The sequence continues at coordinate 2,364 of APFE030162731.1, read as the reverse complement.
TTCCTTGGTCGTCTACCAATTTTGCGATCCACTCATATAGCTTGACCGAGAAGGAACAAAAGAAGATGTCGTGTATCTCTATGTACAAATATCTATGCAACCACTGTTCTTTTGTCAATCGCAGATTCATGGATCTTTCTATCCGACCAATTTTCAATCTCTTTCTTAGTTGGATTCCAGTGACGCAACATCACACATGTATTTATGCAGATCTTGGTCCTTACAAAGTAACCATTTGTTGGCTTGATGGGCCCTCACCTAGGATCAACGTTAATTAGCCAAGAAAATCCCTACACTACTGGCCCTTTCGACATCAATCCATGGAGTTTGGACTCACTCGAAGTAGTATTGGGGGATGAAAAAACCAAGTTTCCACACCTTGAGATGGTAGTGATGTTGTTTTACACCCAAATCCTTCCTTCACACAGATTGATAAATTTTTTAAGGCTTATCGATATACTTTTCTTATTCGGCTTGGAGACCTTCGCGAAGGTCTACGATCGTCCTTCACTTACCCTAAATAGGCAAGTTGGACACTTATACGCCTCTGTAATTACTCTTACTATTGTATTTACCCAAATTAGCTTAAGTAGTTGATAACTTCACCATGCACTACAATTATCTTTGCACAAACAAATATTCTTACTTACATTCATATAAAAAAGTAAAACACATAGATTCATGCATCAATACAACATTAAATCATAAACCTAGTATTCAACATAACATAATCGAATGCATTCATAATAGAAGTAAAATAGTTCATACATAAGTAATTCCAGAATAATTCTCTTTAATTATGTTCAGATCTCCTTTACACACTATAACTACTCTATTCACACAGCTACAAGGGTCTACGCCCTCACCTGTGGATTTCAACCTCTCATAGAACCATTACATTCATCAACATCAACTATGAACTAAAGATTGCCTTACACTCTTCTAAGACTTTCCTTTTTATATAATCCCATGGTCCACAGACCAAGGGTGGATCTCATAAAGCTAACCCAAGTTACAGAAACTAAGGGTGGAAACCCTTGATGACACTTTACATCTTCGCACTCTGCCATGAGAAAATGTGGAGAGGGGGTCAACTGAAAAATCCACTAAGTAGCATAACACAAGTTTGGATATGCTAGGGTACAAACCTTGAGAGGGAGGAGACAAATGGTGTAATTCTTTTGCCCCTTTAGCCCTACAACCTACATAATATCTAAAGCTCTTGATCTTGAAAAATATCTTCACCTAGAATTAGTCATTCATTGATATATATTTATAAGAAATTTCTTAACTATTTTTGTTGGCACAGTTTCACTAATTAACTAAAAGACTTTTATAGTTGGAATTTGGAGACATTATTTGAGCAACATTGTTATTCCTTTTTGTTGAAGGTGGATTTTTTTATGCATAAATGGATTTATTACCATTAAAAAAAAACAAAAATATTTAGACTAATTTTCATGTTAAACAACTTAAACATACTATTCATAAACATATCTATTGGATTTTTGGCAAAATTGAAGAAAAAGGTGCGTTGAAAATGACAACTTCATTTATTTATTAGACTAGGCTCTCATTGTTTAAAATGAAATATTAGGTATATAAATGGATTCAACACCATAAAAAATTCATGATGTACTCAAACTTTGCGAATTAAATAACCTAAACTTATGATTCTTAAAAATTTCTACTATATTGTGAGTAAAATCTAGAAGAAAAATATTGGAGAAACAACCATTTAGTCTACTAGCTAGACTACATGGTTTTAGCTATTCATCCAAGTCTTATGAAAACACAATGTTTTCTTTAATCATAAAAAATAACCATTATAATTTAACCAGACGTTTTATTCATGAAAATACACACACACACACACATATAAATTAATTTGATATTTTAAAAATATAATTTTATGTAATTAATTAATTTAAAATATCATAATTTAAATATTTTAAAATGGTGTACTCTAATGGTGAATCTAATAGTATAATTTCAAGTAAAATTATATTTTGTTGTTTTAAAATAGATTTTTCAATGTGTGAATGGATTATGCAAGTGAGAAATTCTTGGAACACTTGGATACTATAGATTAAAATACTTAAACTCAAGGTTTAAGAAATATCTCTCAAATTGTGATAAAAATTAATCAGAAAAAATGCAAAAAGAAATCATTTAATCTATTGTATAAACTAAGCTTCTAAAAAGTACTAGAACAAAAAAGAAAAGAAAAGATCATTTAAGTGCACATTTATGAGGCCTTTTCTTTCATTATTATTTATTGAAAGTTTAATATACAACCATTAACGGTTAATAAATTGTATAATTTATATTTATAGATTAAATTATTTTTTATAGAAATTAATA
>APFE030162728.1:165253-178380 GCA_000404065.3 Pinus taeda | reverse complement strand
CAAGGGCTAAATTTACCTTTTTTACCCTCCGCCTTAAAATAAGGTGGGCTATTTTAGGTGATTTGTAAAAATGTACTATGATACAAAATATTCGCCCACTAAAAATTTAAAACCCCTTAATTTCGCCAAAGGGCGAACATTCGCCCCTAAAATTATCCTTGGTTGAAAGACTTGAAAGACTGAAAGCCTAAAAAAAATGGCCAAGATGTCGAATGCAAAATTCGAGGTGGAGAAATTCACCAGCAAGAGCAATTTTGCTCTTTGGAAACTAAAAGTTAGGGATTTGCTGATGCAACAAGGGTTGCACAAGGCATTGGACGGGGCAACTAAGAAACCAACCACCATGACTTATTTATACTGGGGGGACTTGGATGCCCGAGCTCTCAGTACCATCAAGTTATGCTTGGTGGATAAAGTTCTCTTCAACATTATTGAAGAGAGTACAACCTCAGGTTTATGGGAAAAATTAGAAAAACTCTATATGACAAAGTCATTAACCGATAGAATTTATTTGAAAAGATAATTGTATAGTCTTCGAATGAAGGAGGGTTCAAAAGTTGTAGAACATTTGAATGCTTTTAATACACTCATATGCCAATTAATAGAGATGGAAGTTAAAATCCAGGAAGAAGACAAAGCTATAACCTTGTTGTGTTCTTTACCCGAATCATGGGACCACTTCGTAACTTCAATCAGCTTGAGCACCGTTGATTCTTTGAAAATTGAATCAGTTGTGGGAGCTTTCTTGTCTGAAGAAGTACGAAGGAAATCTAGTACTGAAATAGCTGCATCAGAAGCCATGATAGCTAGAGGACGGTCAAAGGAAATAGGAGAAAAATCAAGGGGGTCTTCCAGATCTAAATCGAAGAGAAAGAAGTGTAAAGAAAATTGCTGACACTATAATAAAATTGGACACCTAAAGACCTACTGTTGGAAACGAAAAGAATCTGATAATCCAAAGAAGGAAGCAAATCAGGTCGATTCAGGTATGAAAGACGAAGTTTTATCTGCTGACAAATTATGTATGATAGATGAAGCTTCACCTAAATGTAATGTGTCTCAAGGTTTAGAAAGTTGGTTGTGGACTCTGGTTCTTCTCATCACATGTGTCCACACAGAAATTGGTTTACTTCATATGAAAATGTAAATGGTAGTTCTGTGTTTATGGGTAATAATGTATCATGTCAGACTGTTGGGATGGGAAATATCAGGATTAAGATGTATGATAACACAGTTAGAACATTAACTAGTGTTAGACATGTACCTAATTTGAAGAAAAAATTAATTTCTTTAGGAGTGTTGGATTTGGATGGTTATAAGTTTGCAGGTCAAAATGGCATGCTGAAAGTCTTTAAAGGTGCCCTAGTTGTTATGAAAGCATAAACGGTCGGAAATATTTACAAACTCAAAGGAAGTGCTCAGATCAGTGAAGCAGTGGTTGCATCAGAAAAAGAAGAAGTAGGTACTCGTCTATGGCATCAACGATTAGTTCACAGGAGCGAGAAAGGTTTTCAGATACTGATGAAACGTAAATCTCTTCCCAATCTGAAATCTTTGAAGCTAGATTTCTGTAGACACTGTGTGTATGGAAAATAGTGTAAACAGAAATTTAAAACTAGAAATCATAATAGTAAAGATATTTTAGACTATATTCATTTTGATCTGTGGGGACCATCTCCTGTTGTATCATATGGAGGTGCTCTATATTTTTTAATGTTTATTGATGAATGCCCGAACTAATAACCCAACTCAGATAATCACGATGATGAAGTGAAAGTGTCATGTTCAAGAGCAACCTACTACCCTAAATTGGTATTCCCCTTTTCCGATTTTCCCTAGTCATTGTTGACCAGTACCTCTTTATTTTTATCAAGCTTGAGGAGGATAACATATGCTTGTTGTATAATTTCACCCTTCGGGTGAATCCATCGCTATTTGATTTTTTAACAAGTCTAGCAACGGTGAAACTCGGTCTTGTGTTGATGGACAAGTTTGTCTCTATTTGATGTTTTTAATGATTTTAACGACAAAGACAACTTGGTGCTTTTCATGTTTAGAGAGTGAAAAGGGACAAAAAGTAAACTCCACAAGTTCTTTTTTGTAAATTAGTCTCTCAAGCCTGAAAAGGTGTAAAATAATACAAGATAGATATCATTTCCAATCCATTAACGAGCTGGAAAGGACAAGCGCTTGGTAATCTTTTCATGTTTAGAGAGTCTGAAAAGAGCTTAAAGAGGACTCCACTTTGAGGAATGAGTGGTTTCTAGGGTAGCAGCTGGTTCTTCAAAAAGGGTAAAACAACTAAGTGAAAGTGTATGATCGGCCAAAGGGATGGTGGCGATGGGATGAAAACAACCAAGGCTCATCTGACAAAAGAGGTTGATAAAATGGCAATCACAAGGGTTAAAATGGAAAGGGGTTCATTTCTAGACAAGCTTGAACCATAGGGAACTGTGCTTGGATTCAATTTCATGTTTACACAAGCTTGAAATGAAAAACTATGCTTGGATTCAGTTTCATTTTTACACAAGCTTGAAATGAAAAACTATGCTTGAGATTGGTTTACATGCCCCCAACATGATGAAAGGGAGAGTCTCCTATAACTAGATGGAAGTCGATGCGGTGAAGTAGAACAATTATCCAACACCTTTTTGGCTTTGTCCAGGTAGGGAAAAAGGTGAATGGGTTGATTCCATTCACATAAACTATAGGGAAACTTAACTTTACCACTAGGTGCATGCCTCCGAAGCTTCATTACATTCACTTAAGTAGACTACTTGTGGCTATCAGGTGGACGGAGTGAAGGTTCCTTTACAAGATCAAGTGAATGACTCGATTGGGATTTTATGATATCTAATCAAAGACTCGACTTGGAAATTTTCTCTAGGAGACCTTGTTTCATTTTTTATTGAGCTTGACACAAGAGAAGGAATTATGCTCATACTCGTTTCATTTTTTAATGAGGTTGACACAAGATTGGGAACTATCCTCATGGGAGGTGTTTCATTTTTTAATGAGGTTGACACAGTAAAATAACTATTCTCATATTCCTTGTTTCATTTTTTAACAATGTTGACACAAGACAAAAATTGTCCTCGTATCCTTGGTTCCATTTTTTAATGAGGTTGACACAAGACAAGGAACTATCCTCATGGGCCTGTTTGATTTTTTAATGAGGTTGACACAGTAAACTATCCTCATAGTCTTTTGATCACAACTCATAAGTGGTCATGAAGGATAGATCTGGTTCCAATTCCCCCAATACATGATGTACAACATTATTGAATTGATCGTCATTTGATGTAGGTATGGAATAGGTTACCACATAATTAACCCGTGGCAGGGATGATACCATTAGTATAAAAGGACCACTTAGGAAATATGGTTGACTGGAAACCATATTTGGACGAAGAAATCAAAGTTGGTCAACGGTGACAATTATTCCTTCATGCGAGAAAGAAATCACTCGAAAGAGTGTTGAAACAATAGCTCCCATGCCATAAAAATAGTCACGCTTAAGAAGTAAATTGTACTCTAAAGGGCCTAGGACTATCATCACATTCAGATAAATGATTTTTCCTCCCAAAGTAATAGGTAACTGAGGGAGGATCCCTAATGGTTAACTGGTTCCTCTGTTGAAACCCAACAGATTCTGGGTAACAGGCATAAGCAGCGGTGAACCAAGTGCTTGCCAAGAAGTTGAGGAAAGGATACTCATAGATGCACCTTCATCTATAATAGTTCCAGATATAATCATATTAAAAACCTGTACTATGATCTAGAAAGGCACATAAGAAGGAAAACATAATCCTGCCAGTTGAATCCAATCAAAGGAGGTGACTAGACTACTTGGAGGGGGTACCGTAGAAACGGAAGACTTAACCACTTGAGTTATGAGAGCATGAGGATTTTCCTCCTGTCTTGATAGAACAAGAGGATTGCCCCCAAGCTCATTAGAATCTAATGAAACAAAAAGAACTTTAGTGGTATCATATTCACTCTCTTTGGGAAAGGTACGATTAACTGAAGGTGAAATTGAGTCAACTGTTTCCTTGACCTATTTATTTAGGTCGAGTATAGACTCATAGGACTCACTTTCAGAGAGAGTGGATTCAACCGGCAGTTGATTTTGGTCAGTCAATTCATCAACTAGTGAAGGATTTAGGGAGAGTTCCCTGTAACCAGATGGAAGTCGCTGGGGTGAAGTAGGACAGTTATCCAATGCTTTTTTGGCTTCATCTAGATAGGGACAAAGGTGAATGGGGTGATTCCCTTCACATAACCTACAGGGAAACTTAACTTTACCCTTCTTTCCAGGAAATTTACTATCACTAGTTGATGGTGTGTCAGTAACATGATCTCCAGAAGTTGATGACACAGGATGATGTGAACGAGAGACCATTCTTCTAATACTGAGGAATATCAGGACAATTTTGAAGAAGATGGTCTCTCGCACAAAGTTTGCATGGATATCGAACTTTGTGAGGCTTGATGGACTATTTCTCATCAAATGTTGCATTCAATTTTCTGTTGAATTTTCTTCTTCTTATTCTTCCCTTTCTTCTTCATCTTAGCCACCTAGTTACTAGTACCAATACTTTCACTAGGCGAAGAGGAATAAGGGGAGGAAGAAACAACCATGGAAGAAGGCAAAGGGTCAGCTTTAGGGTCAACTGGAGGTTAATTTTGTCCAGTTGGAGGAGTACTTGATTGCAGAGAAATCACGACATTTTGAACCAATGAGGTAGAAAACAACCATACTGGCAAGCCAATGGTAAATCCAAAAAGGGCCAATGTAGCCATATAATGAGCACCAATATTTTCAAAAGCAGGAAAAGGACTAGGATTCCCATCAAAAGGAATTCCCTGATTAGTGGACTCAGGATTTTTCACCATATGTTTAAACCTAAGATCAAATAAGGAGTGAGCGTGGAGGATTTTATCCACAATCAATTAATTTTATTTTAATCAAAGTAACATAACAAAACAAAAGAGGGATAATTTAGGCAAAAGGTTTACCAAACAACTGTGAACTACAGAATACCTCCTGGCAAACCAAGGAGTACGGGTAGGCAATCTCCCTGAATGTTCTGTTTGGTGTATCATAGTGTACAAGGTGGCTAACTCAGTTACCTAAGGATGGATAACAACCTAGTGTTGTCCCCCCATATATACCCGAAAGTACGTGGAGGCCCAATCTGTATAAGTGTTGTCTAATGCAAAACCACACAATGAGAGAATTGCCATATACTTTACGTACTGTAACATTGTCTTATATACCTGAAGGTACGTGGACGAGATACGATATACTCACGTACGTGGAATGAGGTATCACACTCGGGATGTATTGCAGACAAGTTAGTGACATCTGCTTTATTTTACGACGTTGGAACACATCCATAACCTAGACCTCTAAATGTTTCTTGCTAGGTGACAATGCTCCATTAGGTAAATTTAGATAAATTTTAAGTTGATCTTCTTTAGAATTTGCCTTTCAAGGTTCACCACGTAATGTGTGTTTACAATTCCTAAAATGAAACTAATATGATAAGCATTCTTTCCATTCAATTTAACAATGAAAATCCTTAACTAGTAGGGATAGAGCAATCATATTTTTGACAAAGAGCAGAGAGCACATCTAATGCAATTTCCCTAGCTATTCCTTTCAAGCATTCACAAACTACAATATGAATGATGCAAGTTTTTCTTTTTCAATCCCTTAATTTTATGATGAACAAAAAGGAAATATGTGGATACAATCAATCAATCTTTAACAAGAATGAATATTTTTACGACAATTCTAATTTGAAGGAAGAGGAGACTTTATGACACGTTCTTTCAAACAAAGAATAATCAACTATATTCCAACTTTGACTATAGACTGATAATGACAAAGAAAACATTAAAGAAACATTAATCAATCAAATCAAAGTAGGGTTGGCAAAGGAGATAAAAATTTGATTTCTGATACATGGCATTCATTGATCAATCAACAAGCAAACAAACAGAGAAAAGTTGGAAAAAACACTTTCCAAAGGTGGGAATTTGACCTAAGGTTGATCAGTGCAGGTCAAAGGGGGCCTAATTGCATTGTAGAGCGCTATCTCTCACTCAAGGGTGCTCTACAGAGCATTATCCCTTGACCAAGTCTGCGCTGATTTCTGAGAGGCCACTCAAAAGTTATCTAACCTCAATTTTTAACCAAAATTCAATGCAAAAGGGCTGAAATACAATCAATGAGAACAAATAAAGTCTACAAGGATGTCTTTGGAGGTGGATAAGCTACTAGGAAAGAGGATTCTTCCCCAGTGGAGTTACCAATTTGTTTTGGAGAATTTAGCATCTACGGATAAATACTAATTCAGTAGACAAGTAGTTGTGCCTAGAATAACAGTTTCAAGTGTTTTGAATTTCCCTATAAGAAATAGATAAGAAGAGAAGATAAAAGGCCTACCTATAGTTTTTCTTTCCTCTCGTCTCCCTTGTATCGATTCTGTTGCTCCTTCCCGTACTTAATCCGCTTGAAAAGTACCTTGTCAACACAATAGAAAACAAAAACCAATCAAAGCATACGATCCATTGAATATAAATGAAAGGAATCAGAAGCAATTCATACATATAAGAATTATGAAAGAACACAAATATGGAGAAAGGTTCAAACACTTTATTAGACAGAAGAAGGAATTATAACCATTAGTGTCTGATTCAAAGTCATTCCTCTAGCTTGGATCCCATCCACATCACAGCAAAAGCAAGACAAGCTTGTGGCATCACATCATTTGCTCCAAAGTCAAGTCTCATAACAGCATTATCTCTTTACAATTCAACATAATCCAGCCCCTGATCACTTAGCTGAGTGGGATATTTATAGGAAGACGAAGGAGGTTTTATCATTAATGGTGACATTGAATGGATTTCCATACTTAGAATTAGTTACATGGAGGAAGGGATGAGAGGATATGACGAACCTTAACTAATTCCTCATCCATTTTTGAGCCCATAAGAGTTGATAAGACAAGGAAACTTCTAGATGACTCCAAAAGATAATAATATTCCCAAAACCCTATGTGAATTTAACTCAGATTCGCCTAGCACAGCCCAAAGAGGGCTTAGCTACTCTGTAGAGAACCCTGAAAATGTATTTACCTGCACTGTAGAGCACCCTAGAAATGTATCTACCTGCGCTGGTCCCTTTAGAGACCATTTATAGATGTCTTCACGTCATGAAACTATCTGGGAAGGAGGCATTCAAAGGGTTGACTTTTTTAAGGCATGAAACAACTGATTTAGGGTTCGATGAGTCATAAATCACTTATTTGAATGTTGGGATTTGATGTGCCCAAATGGATCTATAACACTACAAGTCGGAGGATAGTGGTTCACAAAAATCTCAAGTTTAATGAGAAGAAGTCAATGTGAGTTTCCCTTGAGAGGGACCTCCAACTACAAGCTGTGTAGGAACTGTTGGTTCCTAAGGAGGAGGAGCCTTAGACTAATGCGGAGCAGCTGCATGCATAGGTTCTAGGAGTGGAGACATCCACTCAAGTGGAGTCTTCCAGAGATGGATAGAATCACACAAGAGAAGCTAACAGATTGTTGTAGGATGCGAGAGAGAATGTGGGAGCACCATCTTCTCAACACAGGTAGAGGAGGTCACCTAAGAGGTACACTGGATAGATGGCCCTTGACTGGGAATGTGTTGAGACCGAACTATCTTCCTTTGAGGAAGCAGTGCAGCAGCCGATTTGGGTTGATGCTATGGTGGAGGACTATGACTCCATAGTTCGTAATAGTGTTTGGGACGTGGTTTCGAGTCTGGAGAACAAGTTAGTTTTGAGTTCCTGTTGGCTTTACAAGGTAAAGCAAGCTACTGATGGTAGTGTGGAGAAGCATAAGGAAAGATTTGTTGCCCGTGGCTTTTCATAGGTCGAGGGGATTGACTATGATGAGACTTTTTCTCGTGCCACAACATACTCATCTAGCAAATTGATGTTGGAAATATCAGCATAGATGGGTTGGAAGATCCATCAGATGGATGTGGAGACTGCATTCCTCAATGGTGAGATTGAGGAAGAGGTGTACATAGAGCAACCAAAATGTTTTTAGGCCTTCAATCGTGATTCACATGTGTGCCGACTTGAGAGAGCATTGTACGGGTTGAAGCAAGCACCTCGTGCTTGGTACACTAGGATAGACAACTACTTCACCAGGTTACACTTCACAAAGAGTGAAGTGGATGTGAACTTGTACAACATCGTGGCGAAAGGTAAGTTGTTGATCATTGTACTTTATGTTGATGATCTCATATTGACTAGTGATGAGTTGATCATGTCTTGTAAGGAGGACATTGCAAGAGAATTCGAGATGAAAGACATGGGTCTCATGCATTACTTCCTTGGCATGGAAGTGTGGTAGAAGGGTGGGGAGTTGCTTGTGACTCAGGGCAAGTATGCCAACGAGATACTCAGGAGATTCCACATGGATAAGTGCAAGCCCATGCATACTCCTCTAGCTAGTAACTAGAGGAAGGAGGATGCTACTTCAGGAGAAGTAGTGGAGGCTATTGTGTATAGGCAGCTTGTGGGTTCACTGATGTACTTAGTGAACACACGACCAAATTTGTGCTATGTGGTGAACCAACTCAGTTAAGCTATGGTTCATCCTACCAAGATGTTTTGGAAGGTGAAAAAGCATGTATTGAGATACTTCAGAGGCACATATCGATATGGATTATGGTACATATGGAAAGAGGGAGAGAAGTTATAGTGCTTCACTGATGCAAATTGGGCAGGGAGTCCATCAGATCGAAAGAGCACATCAGGAAGGTGTTTGGTCAATTTAGTGTCATAAATTTCTCTACATAAATTATCAATCCGGGCATCGTAAACTGAGGAAGTGTAGTGCACTGTTTGTGCTAGCTAACCTTTCTTACTTCGTTGTTTTTATGTTTTATGTTGTTTTTGGGGGGTTTTTGGTCTTTTAATTCCTAATAATTTATAATGTAAACTGTTTGGTCAATTTAGTGTGATCTAAATTTCTATTTAAAATGTCAATCTAGGGTTCGTAAACTGACGAAGTGAAGTGTACTATATGTACTAGATAACCCTTTCCTTAATCTTTTGTCGTTTTTGAGCTTTTTAGTTTGTTTTTGGATTTATCTTTTCCTAATGTATGATGGCGAGGATGAAAGTGAAGTATGAAGTGTAGATGATGATGGTTTCTACAATGATTTTCTGAACTTGAAAGTGCTCAAAAGAAATCTTTAAAATAACTAAAATGAAATCAATTCTTAAGAGGAAATAAATGCATCAAACAGTGAACTAATGACAATGGCCCAGTATCCTTGCTGCTGAAATGGAAAGAAAGTAAAAACTAAAAGCAACTCAAACTAAAAGCAGAGCAACTAATTCACACTACTTAAACCCTTCATATCCTTTACCCTTTAGCTCAATCTACCTTGTGGGAAGCAATCATGAACAAGTCAAGCAATATGATATCTAAATGGTAAGAAATTAAATTGCATAAAAGAAACTAGTCACACTACTTGAACTCTTCTGGTCCTTTACCCTTCAGCTCAATCTACCTTGTGGGAAGCAATCATGAACAAGTCAAGCAATATGATATCTAAATGGCAAGAAATTAAATTGCATAAAAGAAACTAGTCACACTACTTCAACTCTTCTAGTCTTTTACCCTTCAGCTCAATCTACCTTGTGGGAAGCAACCATGAATAAGTTTAGGAAATATGATAACTAAATCACACTACAATTAGTAATATTCTGATTTCTTGCTAATAGAGTCACTTGAATATAGAAAGAAACCATAAACTGGTGAGCAGTATGATATCTAAATAATAGAAAAATAAATAAGAAAATCACAACTTGGAAAAGACAGTGCTAAAATTAAACTTAATAAAATAAAAGTTAGCAGGAAGGAAAAGATGATCTCATATGCCAATAGTTATCAAAAAGATGAAAATTTGCCCGGGCTGCCTAAGAAAACCTGCAGAAAAGCACTGATTAGTTGACAACTATAAGAAAACAGAGGTGAAAATATAAACAGCAGAAACATCAAACAGTATATTATGTACAAGCTAATGATAAAAACAAAAACATAATAAAACTAAATGGAAACTTTACAAGGCTTCAGCGTGCAGGGGCCCTCTGCCACTTCAGCCAGTCAATGAATAGTCACACGAATAAACTCAGAAAAGTCTTCTCATGTATTAAAACAGCAACATATATAAAAAAAGTGGGGTGATAACTAGCAGTTCGGAATTCACATACACAAACAGTTCAGAATTCTCATATCCCAAAAAGCTCCTTTATAGCCTTCATCGACGCGTTATTTATAATGCCAAAATGCTAAAACTAGCCAACTAACTGCTACGCTATTAACTGTGTTGCTAAAGACATGTAGATCCCTTCAGCCGAGATCTAGTGTAACTGTCATCCTGTCTATTAAATCTCCGGAGTGGTAGCTGTTGGATTCAGGTTTCGGGAATGATCTCCAGGTGTGCTGGTGTCTTCGTGAGTTGAGGACTGTGCCACGTAACGTTCACGTGCTCAAAACAGAGACGTGCCACCACTGAACTCTTTTGTTGGCTTTGTCTTTGACCTTCATTGACCGTGACCTTCCATGGATGATTTGGTTGATTTGAAGGGACACGTTCCATGTATCCGCCACCTGGAGCTTGCCCATGTATATCGTTTCTTCATAGGACACATATAGCACAACTTTTAACAAAATAGCTACGGAATCCTGTGCTGGCTGCGGAAACCTGTGCTGGCTATAGAAACTGACAAGTTTCCGCAGCTGCATGAACCAAAAAAACTAATCCAAACAACCGTCATAAGAATAGTCAGAAAACCATATAAAAAGTCCTTTTTAGACTATAATGCAATGATTTAACAACTGGGTGGATGAAGTAAGTGGAGAAAGAAGGCTGAGAGGATATATAGGAAGGTGCAGGTTTGAGGCTCAACATACCCCCACTGTGAAGGTGTTTCATGTCCTCATGCAACCAAAAATTAAGTTATTTCCCTCTAATCCACATGTTCTGAGGCTTCTGCAAGGACATCTAGCCCTCTTTTCTTCTTCTTTGATGCTATCATCATCATCATCCTTGGCTTTCTGACTAGACATTTGAACTTGAGGTTAATCAATGCTCTGCTTAACTTTTTGCATTTCTTCTTCAGTCTTCTGTTTTTCTTTTGCCACAGTCCTAAATGAAGCATAGTGTTATCATGGACAATCTTGTCTACCTTACTCTGCTCTTTAAGTGCTTCATTTTCCTGTATGATATGTCTATTTAGGACTTCTAACTCAAATACTTCCCGTTTCAAAGACTGAACTTGTGCATCAAGTGGCAGAGAGGTACTTGGTCCTACAGCTGATTGTTCTAAGGATTCCAGGTAATTATATACCTCTTGCTGACTAGGATCTACCTTAGGTGTTTTTCTCAACCTAAACTCAAAATCCGGTGGAGGAGGACTGCTCTCTCTTTCCGGCCGAAAAGGGATTTCCTCAAGTGGAGGACTTGACTCAAGGCTTGGCTGGGTTGGAGATTTTTCAAGTGTATCTTCACTTAAATCAACAAAGTGAGATTGTTTTTCTTTGGTTTTATTCCACTTCCCTTTTAGCCTATTGCTCCTCCTTAAGGATGAACTAATACTCTTCTTTCGTGCACTCTGTTTTTCTTTTTGCTTTTTCTTAGCTATGGCAGCAGCTTGAAGATCTATTAGTCTTTCTGACAGAGGCTGATAATCTTCTTCTATGGATTGCTCAGGGGATGGATAGATCACTTGAATGGTTCTTTGGCCTTTTTCTTTCTTCTGCTTCTTACTTTTAACTCAGTCTTCTTCTTCTGTTTGGACAGTTTCTTGAATTTCTATTGTAGGGGAGTCTTGGACTGCAATATTTTTCTCTTTCCTCCTACTTTTCCTTGGAATTTTTGGTGGACTACTTCCAGAGGCCTCAGACGGCTCTTGGAAGTAGTTTCTTGTTAAAAATTGTTCCCATTTATCCTTAGTTTTCTTCAACTGATCCTCAATAAGAATTTTTATGAGCCCATGATGGTAAAGATGAGGTTCAATATTGCCTACATGTTTTTGAACTGTAAAACGCATCTTTTTCAAACTTGATAGCAGAAAATGAGGCAAATTAAGAGTGTGACCGTCTATGAAATTCATCATCAGCCTGACATGATACATATACATAGAGCCAAAATGACCTTCACACGTGATAAATTTCTGGATGACTAATAGTAGACTAGACCATTCCTCTTTTAATACATGAACAGGGATGCCTCTTGTAAATACATTGGTATCCATACCTTGGTTTTGTAGCATGGTTCTCCATATTTGGTCGTCCACACTTCTATTTTTAAACCACCTTTCACTTTCTTGAGGTAGGCCCATGGCAGCTGCTACGGTGGCCTCAGTCACTGTGAATTTCAAGTCTCCAACCTCCATTGTTTGTCCATTAAAGGACCTCGCAAAAGTTTTGATCACCTCCTTGCTATACCCTTTAAAATTCTGGATAAATCGTAGCCATCTGACTTTCTTCAACAATTCCTTAACTTGAGGATAACCCTCCAAGTATTTTGGTCCTTCCGTCTCGGCTCTCAGTAATTTTCCCATCCTCTGTTTTAAATCCCACTGGGAGTTCTTCTGCGTGTGAGGGTTAGGGAAAAATAGCTCTGTTACAGGGTTTAGGATAGACTGTAGTGACTGCAATCGGGGTTTAGGATGACTGTAGTGGCTGCAATCGAGATTTAGAGCAACTGTAGTGACTGCAGTTGGAAATAGAGAAATACCCAAATTACAGGAGGAACAGTGGGTGAGCAATGGTAAAAATGAAATGTGAATGTATGCGAGGAGTATGGTTATAAGTGGAGTGATAAGCGAGTGGAGTAACGGCAGGATTCTTTCGAGTCGGATGTGTTAGAGTCGGTCTAGTAGCCCTCCATCAACGATCAAAGCTCTTTGCATTTGCATAGGTAGGTGTCTCATCAGTTTCATTTTTTGCATCCCATTAGGCATGCCATAACCCTGATGGAGGAGCTGGTGTCTTTTTCCCCCTCTTGGCATTGCTGGACCAAAGTCATTTCAGTCATTAAAATCTTT
>APFE030162728.1:116769-154744 GCA_000404065.3 Pinus taeda | reverse complement strand
ACTTGCCACCAAAAAACCCCAAAAAACCCCCAAATCAACTTTCAAATCAGTTTACTAGCCTAATATCTGTGTTACCTTGAATGGTCATCTCTTCCCATTGAAAATTTAACGAGATTGACCGGAGAGAGCCTTCTCATACCCCGTAGGGCTAGCTACGAGGTGAAATGGTTTGATGTTGCCTTGAAGGTTTTTCTTTCTCAGCCTGAGGTGAAATCTCAAGCGCTAACACCTTCCTCTTCCTCTTCGTCCACCTCTTCCTCTAGAAGAATCTTGTGCATGCTTCTTCTCTTTTATGCAAGGCATACAACTTCTTCACAAGACTGAGGAGTTATCTCCTTCCTAGAATCCTTCTCTCTTTTAGCAAACGCTTCTCAAGGGAGTCAAAGGAAATGTCCTTAAGTTTTCCAATTTCTTGTAATGACTAAAGATAATGTAAATAAGTGGGATATAGTGCCTTAACATAGACTATGAGAGGAACATCTATTTCAACACTAGTGGCTTTTATGTCATACATAATGGATCTTATTTCTGATGCTAAGGAAAAAGGGTCATCATTTTTCAACTCAAGATTGAACAACTTCAAGTTCAAAGTGTGAGTCATATAATTCCTTCAACTTCTTTAAGGCTTCAAAGGAATTTGAAATAAGGAAATATGACGACTCACCTCTTCATTCACTGATGTTGTAATCAAGGCATATTCCTTGTTGTTCTTGTTTTCCCAGAAGACAAGCTCCTTTTCTGAAGTGGGATTTTATGGTGCAATGTCTCCTTCTCCTTCACAAACTCCTTTCCACAACTCATTGAAAATCAAGGTGTGTTTTATCTTCCTATACCACTCGTTCTCTTTTCCAGTGAGAACTACTCCCACTATAGATATGAATGAATGCAACATCAAAAGGACTATCTGGTTTCGATTCAAAATCACAACCTTACTTGATGTATTCTATTAGGTAAATGATTGCTTTAATTATGTGGATGAAAAGAAAATTCACAAAAATAATTTAATGTGCCATATATAACATGTCACCACTCTTCAGAGTCACCGTGGGAGCTTTGGAGGCGACTGCTAGGGTTCTGCACCACGCTCAGACGGCGTAGATTGATCTACGCAGACAATCATCAAGGACCTAACCATACGCCCACGCATCTCTCAACTGCGTTGTAAGAGGTCGCAGGGCAAATGGGCGACCCCTAGGGGGGGGCTTCGGTAACCTCCCCCAAAGCACATAAATCGCAGCACCAAAACGAGAGAACAATACTCTTTGGATCGATCAACGAGAATGTCATCAATCAAGAAATCTCATGCCAGAATGAGCGCAAGGGAAAATAAAACCTGGAAACTAAGGTGGATGGAGAAAATGGGAGGAATAACCAACCAGACGGAACCCCGAGGGTCTCCTCGACCACCTGCAAACCAATAGCAACAGATCGACCCAGAATCGAACTACCGGGGGGGAAAATAGAAGCAAGAATCCAATATATGATGGATCATGCGCTCATTGGAAAATTCATAGGGTTTTGGCCGATGAAAAAATCCCTACACAGTTGGATCGCAATGAAATGGAAGCCTAAGGGCGATGTGACTCTGCAGCTAGGCCCAAAAGGATTCTTCACAGCGATATTCTTTTGCCTGGAAGACAAATACAGAATCCTGGTTGAGGGACCTTACTTCTTCAACTCAGCTGGCCTATACTTACGAGACTGGGCTCCCAGATTCAACCCGAATCAGGAGGATCTCACATGGGCTCCAGTCTGGATAAGACTATACTCACTGCTAGATGAATACTGGGATAAGGATATTCTGAGAAACATTGGAAATGGTTTGGGGGAATACATAAAGGTTGTTGAAGAAACCAAACTGCGAATATATACATCTTATGCCCGCATCTGCGTCTTCATGCACCTAGACAAAGCTCTGCCAGAATCGGTAAGTCTCTCTCACTGTGACTATGAATGGATCCAACCTTTAGACTATGAACATGTCCCGTTTCGCTGCCGTAAATGCCATGCCATAGGGCATCCTTTTAGAGATTTCCCCCTAAATTTTCAAGCTAAAGCCCCCTCCCCCACCGACTCTTAGACCCATGATGGCTTCACCAAAGCCCCTACCCGCAAGCGAGCTCATAAAAAACCATCAACAAGGAAGAAACCCAAACATAATAGCGCCTCTGACCATGCATTCAGGAACAACTTTGAAATCCTAGCTCATGCCACGGACGATCATACCACATCCTCTCCCCCAAACTCTGATCTCCCCTCCTCCTCCTCCGAGCCAGCTCCCTCAGCCCCTCCAGCCAATCCCCTTCCTACCAAAGATGCCCCAAACCACAATACGAAAAGCAAGGAAAAGCAGCAGGAAAAAGACAACGAAATGGAGGTTGATGGATCCTCAGGCCCCTTCCACTGTCTAGACATACCCACGGAAGAAGATAACCAGGTGCAACGAATGGAGGAAGAACCAGAAAGTATATATCTAAATGGATCAGACATACTCGAACTAGAAGCAGCATGCAAGAAGAAAGCGTATGAAAGCATCCCAGAGCTACAACTCGACAAACTGGAAATGGTCATCTCCAGAGCCTACCATCAAAGTCAGCTTGGCATCCAGCCAGGAAGTCAATGGGATTTAAGCTAAACCCCAAAATACTCCAAAAAAAGGGGAAGAAGAACTAACCTCCAAAGAACAATAGCGGTCGGGAAGATCCTGGTAGACTCCGGTAGGTATGCTAAGCTTACGAAGTACTACAAGCCCTCCACCAATAGTGACTCTTGAAGCTCATTTCATGGAACCTAAGGGGGCTCAACAGCCTAGGAAAACTCGGAATGCTAAAAAATATGGTGAAAATGGAAAATCTGCAAATATGCTTTCTCCAAGAGACAAAATGTAACAATACAACTCTAGAAATGATCCTCTCTAAAGCCTGGCCAGGATGTCAATCAGTTGCTGTAGATGCATCCAGCACATCTGGGGGATTAGCGATTGCGTGGAACTCTCAAACACTCACTCTGTTGGTCTTTCATGCTTCACACAGTCTAATTCAGGCTGTTTTCCACATAGTTGGCACAAATATTCATGGGAATCTCTCGAATGTATACTTCCCTCAGGAAGCCAGGGAAAAAATTTCTCTCCTCCATACCCTAGAAGCTCTTAACTCCAATAGAAGGCACCCGCTCTGGATTGCTGGAGGGGATTTTAACATGATAGCAAAATTAGAGGAGAAGATTGGTGGCAGAAACAAGTTGGAACAGGAAAACACCCACTTCAAAAACTTTATTCAAAACGCATCTCTGATAGATGTACAATTTTGCAATGGCACTTTTACGTGGAGCAATCACAGAGTAGGCAAACATCAAATAGCCTCCAAGCTGGACTGCTTTCTAATCTCAGAAAATTCGGTCCACCTAGGGGGAGATTTCTCAGCGACCATTCTTCCACACTCTGGATCTGATCACTGGCCGGTTGCCCTTCAATGGCAACATCAAGGCAACAACATAAGAAGACCTTTTCGCTTTGAGGAGTTTTGGTTCACCCATCCCTCACTCAAAGACTTCTTCCACTCTACGTGGACATCCTTCAACCCTCCAGAAGGATCCAAGATGTTCCAGTTTCAACAGAAACTCAAACATCTAAAGCTTAGCCTCAAGAGATGGAATAGAGAGACCTTCGGAAACATCTTCAAGGCGCAAAATGATCTTCAAATAGCCCTGGAGGATCTGCAGAGAGAAATAAGTACAAGAGGCCATAGAGAGAGAACCCTTGAACAGGAGCAACGCATCCACAATCAGCTTGAGGAAAGAAGAAAGCAGGAGGAAATATACTGGAAGCAAAAATCCAGAATCAGATGGTTGAAAGAGGGAGAAAGAAACACCAAATTCTTCCATAGAACCACAGTGCAACGCAGAATGGGCAACAATATCCCTTACATTCAAAAATCAGGAGGAGAAAGGGTGGAACAACACGAGGAAATTGAGAAGGAATTCTTCAAACACTTTAAGCAGGTCCATCAATAGCCTGAAATCAACAGACATCCTGCAATTCAAAGAATCACTCAGAATGTACCAAAATTAATCACAACGGAGCACAATGAACTCCTCCTTGGCCCAATTCAAATTCAGGAAGTGGACACAGTAATGGCTCAGCTTAAATAAGGAAAAGCTCCCGGTCCGGATGGATTTACCACTACTTTCTTTCACAAGTTCTGGGAACTAATAAAGTTGGAAGTTTGGGAAATGGTGGAGGAGTCGCGAGTTTCTCACTGGCTGCTTCCCTTTCTCAACTCCACCTTCATAGCCCTAATTCCAAAAGAGGAGAACTCACTCAAACCAGACAAATTCAGGCCAATTGCACTCTGCAATGTAATATACAAAGTCATTTCTAAAGTCATTGCAAACAGGCTAAAGCCTCTCTTGCCAATGCTCATCTCTCCGGAATAGTCAGGGTATGTGGAAGGAAGACAATTAAACCCCAGTGATTTTTCTCGCATTGAAGATTTCTTGTCCAAGTTCAAGACCATTAGACTTCTTTTGGAAGGTGTTAAAGTTAAGAAACAAGACAGTGCCCTTATCTATTGCATTCTTTCTAAGTTGGGACCAACCTACTCTGTGTTTGTTTCCACCTTCCATTCTACAAGAGAAGCCTTCATTTCTCAAGGACATGACTACAAGCCCCCTTCCTTTGATGCTTTTTGTGATTCTTTAATAAGAGAACAAGAAAAACTCTTACACCTTGGTCTTCTTAATCTTGGAAACTCTTCCAAGAAAGCGTTAACCGCCCAGCAGCAACCAAATTTAAAGAATCCTAAGAAGTCATATCCTAAAAAGAATGGTCCTAAACCAAATAAGGGTCCTAAGCAATTTCAACCTCAAAATGAAAAATCATTTCACCAGAATGATAAGGCAAATAAAAACAAAGGCAAGAAGGCTGATAGACATTGCAACTTTTGTAATCGAGATGGTCACTTAGAATCTAAATGCTTTAAGAAGATGGAAGCCTTGGAAGCAGCAATGAAGAAGCATAACATCCATTTGGAGCACTCTTCAAATTCATCTTCAGGAATGGCACTTTCTGCATGTGGTTGTCAAGCATCTCGGTCTGGCTATGCACTAAATGTATCTTCTTCTTTTCATTCTCATGAGTGGCTCATTGATTCTGGAGCTTCTTATCATATGGCCAAAAATAAAGCCATGTTTTCTTCTTTAAATGATTGTAACACCAAAAATATATATGATGGTGATAATAGATCTCTTAGTGTTGTAGGGACTGGAACTGTTCATATAGACAATGGTCAATTAAATGATGTATTATGTGTTCCAACCTTATCCTCCAACCTTCTATCTGTATATCAGATAACTCATTCAGGTGAAGGTAAAATCGTTGAATTTTCACCTCACGATGTTGTAATCAAGGACCTAAAGGATCTTAGATAGATTTTAGCCACTGGCATTGCTGATGATTCTACAAGGTTGTATAAGTTTCACAACTTTGGGTCATCAAATCTTCCCTCAGTATTTGTTGCTCATAATGATGAAGTGAGCAAACTTTGGCATGAGCGATTTGGTCACTTAAACTATCACTCTCTTCAGAACCTTGTAAAGAAAATATGGTGACAGCTCTTCCAATGGTATCTTGCAGAGATGGTGTTTGTTCCAAATGAGTACTCGGAAAACATCATGGGGACAGCTTTAAAAAACGTGCCTCTTGGCACGCCTCGACCCTTTACAGCTTGTGCATAGTGATTTATGTGGTCCACTTCCAGTTGTTTCCTTCTCTGGCTACAAGTATTTTTTAACTTTCATTGATGATTTCTTCAGACGCACTTGGGTATACTTCTTAAAACTCAAGAGTGAAGTATTTAACAAATTCTTGGCCTTTAAGGCCTTTGTTGAAAAACAATCTGCACATCAAATTCTTAAGCTAAGATCTGATAATGGTGAAGAATATGTTAAAAACAAATTCATCAAATTTTGCACTAAGAATGGAATTCAAATGCAATATATTGTTCCATATACTCCACAACAAAATGGTGTAGCTGAAAGGAAGAATCGCACCTTAAAGGAAATGGCTAATTGTATGCTTCAATCTAAATAACTTAGTCTTAACTATTGGGCAGAAGCAATTAACCGTGCATGAGAGACACTTATGTAAATTTTCATTCTTTTATTAATAAATTTCTTGTAGTAGCCATGTTGGCACAGGCCGTGGACTGTTTCCCTCTCTGAGGGTTTTAACCACGTCAAAATACTGGTGTATTGATCTGTGATCTGTTTGTGAGTGGTGTCCTTTTGGTGTTCTATCTAAGGAACTTACCCTGTAAATTCCTACATTTTGGACGGCATCATCCACACAAATGAGATCACACACACTCTCAAGCATTCAAGGCAGGCAGGTATGCTCCTAAAACTTGATCTTTTCAAGGCTTTTAACAAACTCAGCTGGGATTATATACAACAAATGCTAACTGCTTTTGAATTCAGCCCCACTTGGATTCGATGGATTATGAGCCTTATCTCCTCCACCAGCTTCTCCATTCTAGTGAATGGGATCCCCTCTCGCCCCTTCTCCCCCTCCAGTGGTATCAGGCAAGGTGACCCTCTTTCCCCCTTCCTCTTTGTATTAATGGCTAAGGGCTTGGGACATAACATTAAAAACGCCCTCCACTCACACCAGCTTAAAGGTATCTCCATCCATCAATTGCCTCCCATTCCCCATCAACAATTTGTTGATGACACTATGCTCTTTGGTTATCCCTCTGTTCAAGAAGCCTCCAGATTCAAAGCAGTGCTAAATGATTTTACCGAAGCTTCTGGAACTAGCATCAACTGCTCCAAATCGCAGATCTTCTTCTTTAATACCCCCCCGGTTGTCAAGTCTGCCATAGTTCGCATTATGGGGTTCCCCATAGCCACCCTTCCTTCTAAGTATCTCGGAGCTCCCCTCATTGACTCTGCCATCAAACATTCCTCTTGGCGCAATCTTATTGAAAAGCTTGAATCCCGTCTCAACCAATGGACACACAGAGCTTTGAATTTAGTCAGTCGTGCCATACTCATAAAAGTCGTTCTTCAAGCAATGTCGTTGTACCTTTTCTCCATCCTGGCAGTGCCAAAGCGGGTCCTAAAAAGACTAAGGAATATTCAGAGAGGTTTCCTTTGGGGAAGCAATGCAACTAATCGCAAATGGGCTCTGGTAAAATGGAGCACAGTATGAAAACCGAAGGAAAAAGTAGGAATTGGTCTAAGAGATCCGGAGCATAGCAACGCCATCATGGGAGCCAAAATTTGGTGGCAGTGGCTTACCAACCCAGGTAAGCCATGGGTCACATTATGGACGGAAAAGTATGCCAATCATCGACCCCAGGAAGAGATTATTAGATTAAAGCCTAACGATAAAGGATCGCTAATATGGAATGCAGCCAAAGAACATTATCAAATGATCCAACAGCATAGTTTCTGGGAGGTAAGAAACGGCTATACTACTAGAGTTTGGACAGATGCATGGAATCAAATGCCTACTCTCAGCAATGTTCTGAACCTACCCCTAAACATCATTGAGAAGGAGACACAGCAAGTTAAAATCAGGCAATACTGGACCCAGGAAACTGAGAAGGGCTTCAGAATCTGGAAACCGGATAACCAAATCCTCACAAATGAAAATCACCAAATTTCCATAGCGTTGGAAATGGAACTCAGCGAAAGGAAAATAAGGTGTGATGAAAGTGGAGATATCCTAAGGTGGGGCTATCAACCAAAAAGGGCTTTCACCACGTCCGAGGCATACAAAATCATCTGCAATGACTCTGCTCCCCAGGATCCAATCTGGAGAAAAATATGGAACTATGGCTCCTGGCCCAAAATCTGTCACTTTCTCTGGTTGGTAGGGCATCAGAGAATCCTAACTTGGGACAACCTTAGAAGAAGAAACTTTCATGGTCCATCCATCTGTTTCAACTGCAATGCCCATGAGGAAACTCTCCAACATCTGCTAGACTCTTGCCCCCTA
This sequence comes from Pinus taeda, assembly GCA_000404065.3. Lineage (NCBI taxonomy): Eukaryota > Viridiplantae > Streptophyta > Pinopsida > Pinales > Pinaceae > Pinus > Pinus taeda. The sequence continues at coordinate 146,745 of APFE030162728.1, read as the reverse complement.
GCCAATCAGCTATGGGAAAAGGCAAGCTTTTGATGTCAAAGAAGATGCAGACTTGAAAATGAAATCACAAATTCCATGCGTCAGTGGCAACAGGACCCGTACAAGAGCAAAATCCTCAATCATCTATGGAGATTGATTCCCGGGCTAGTTCTATGGAGCATATGGAAGGAGCGAAATAAGAGCATTTTTAAAAATTCAACGCTCTTCGCTGGACAATATTTGGAACATGCTGTGCAAAAATATTCAAGAGACTCTGATGCTAAGACCCTGGAAGGAGGAGGACTGGCCTACACTAGCCAACGAGAAAACTATTATGGATAACTGGCAAATACGTTGCACTGAAAGCTCACATCAGCAGGACCACTTTGAAACCAGCACTGAAAATCAGGTCACATGGAAGCCCCCGCCAAAGCACACATTCAAACTCAACTTTGATGGTGCCTCAAAAGGGAATCCCGGTCTAGCATGCTTTGGCGGAATAATAAGGAATCATGAAGGCACTCCCATGATACTATATTTCGGAAACATCGGATGGGACACCAACAACTCAGCTGAATTAGAAAGTTTATGGTAGGGACTTCAACTTGCTGGGGGACTCAACTTCCACCCTCTGGAAGTGGAAGGAGATTCTCAAATCCTCATCAACATGGCCAAAAAAATCCTAAATGGATCTCAGGCTAGGAAAATAGCCACCAGTTGGAGGCTTGAAGCAAGACTGGAAGCCATAGAATGTGAGCTTCACATCAATAGAGCCATCACCTTCACTCACACAAGACGGGAGGGCAACAGGGTTGCGGACTTCATGGCCAATGTGGGGGTGGGGAATAATCACTCTCTAATCACAGGGCAGCTGAATACTATATTAACTCATGTTGAAGCTCAAGAATGTTCTCGACTAGTCTAAAAAGATGCAACTACCCCGGATGCGGGTGATATGTGAGACAGGATAGGCGTGGGTGGCTGGACACATGCCGACCTTCAGCCATCACGTGGCACCCACGGTAAACACTAGGAAAGGACGCATGCGATTTAAAGCAAAGAGGCATGGGACAGTAAATGCCTGGAGAGGTTATTTAGCCCAGAGGATGGCAACAGTTATGGTGGATGTGATCCCAAGCAGGGTAGGTGAGGACGATAAGGATAAAACATGGTATGAACAGGGAATGTTGGTGGTTATGCAGATGACTGGCCTCTCTATCTTCGTAGAGATACCTTCTCTGTTGAACGGGCTCATCACTCGTTCGACTCTAGTAGCAGAAAGTCTGGTTTATCTCGTGGCTTGTTGGAATTCTTGTCCCTCAATGGTGAGACCTCGACAACGTATGCTTAGCCGTCAAGGCACTTCCAAAGGGGGAATCTCATGTAGGCATGACGGGGACAATGTTGGCCATTGCTGCCACTGCAATGTTGCTCGCTCTACTGGAGCTAACCCCCTCCATTCTAGTCAATTCTTGGATGCAGGGGCTTCGAGCTCGGCTACCTACCCAGCCTTCAGCTCCACCATCTTCAATTTCACCAGCTCCACAAATAATCCATGGATCAGCGTGCATGTCTCTATCCTGTCATCGAAAATGCACAAGACGATGATGACTCCCTAGATGAACAAAGGCAACAGATGAATTTCAATCCGGGGCAAGCTGCGCAGGCTCCTGAAGCTGATAAGGAGCAGGAGGTAAAGGGACCGGCTTCAGACCTGGAAAATGCTAAGCAAACTCAGAACGTTCAAAGGACGGAAGCTGGGGAAGAGGTAGCGACATTTCCTACCGATGCTGAAAGAGAAGCCTATGGGTGGTGCCGAATTGAGGAAGAGCAAATGGACGAATGAAGACGCCCGCACTCAAGGTTCTTTTGGCTTTTTGCCTGGTCTCCTAGTCTTATTTGCTATTTTTCTTTGGTTCAGTTCTAACCTCAAAGCTTATGGTCGCTTTCACTTTCTGTTTTGTCATCTCTGTATCGGAATTTTTGTTAATGGATCGGGTAAGAACAGTCTCCCCTGCTAGGGAGGAAATGGATGGTGCCCCTGTGCGGGCTTGCTCTGGTGGTTAATCTCCTTTTTGTCTGATGCCCCTGCGTGGGCTTGCTCCTTTGGTTAGTCTCGGTTTTTAGTCTGTTGCCCATGTGTGGGCTTGCTTCTGTGGTCAGTTTCAGTTTTAGTCTGGTGCCCCTGTGTGGGCGAGCTCTTGTTTTTGTGTTTGGTGCATTATCAGCTCTCAGGTGTCATGCCCAAAGCCTGTTTCTCACTGGTTTCACCATGATGTATTTTCGACCTCTGTACATATTTTAATAGATTAGTTTTTTACCGAGAAAAAAAAAAGCATGTCACCACTCTTTAATATATTAATGTGCCACTTGATAATATAAAATGTACTTCATAAGAGGTGAACTGAACTCTCGACTTTAACATATAAATTATGGTGTTAAAAAAGCTACTCCAAATATGCTCTTCATGAAAAGAGAGGTCATCTCACCATACCACATGTACCACACACAGTCAACATATATTTATCCTCCACATACAACGTATACAATGTCAGGTTCTTGTGCACACAATCATTAAAATATGAATTGATTTTTACAAGAGCTCAATATGAAACATTTGTTCCCAATGCAAATGGTCTCCAAATCACTATTTTCAGCCCTTGTGTATTTTCATAACATACCTTAATTTTAGGGAGGCAATGTTCACTGTGGGGCCTGAACCCACAATTCACAAAAATGTTCAGTCCAACAACATGCATTGTTCACATGAACTAGCGTTCACCACGGCAAGGGTTTTGACCAACATTCACCATGGAAGGTCAACCCATAGTTTAATCCCCCAGAAAATTCAATGCAGTGTATACATACCATGCAAGACATTAACACACATGTATGACGAGCCATTCTTCAACACAAAGACATGCACCATAGTTCGTGGTTTGCAACACTCAACTTTGTTCACTCACCACTCTAGGAAATAGAAAAAATTGGATACACAGGTCGACACTTCAAATTAGGGAGGTCATACTAGTGAAAAAAATGGATAGGGATGACAGAGTTCTACATGAGTTACAACAGAAAAGGATTATTTTGGACGTGTGCTCTGATACGATGTTAGACCAAGTGTAACTCCATGGATGTAATTCTTATTTTGCATTAAGAGAAATCTTGGATATATGCAAGGAGATGGATACTATTGGGTTTCATATCCCAATGTATCTTCATCTTCCAACTTCTTTTATTTTTCTATTTACAATAGTTACACTAGTTTTCCTAATCCCAAAGGTTAGGTGTCAACAGTTCCTATGAAAATTATATGGAAGGGGCTATAAGAGATAATGGTTCCTCTCAATTTGAGGGTTGTTATGATGAGGCTATATTATAGGATCATTGAGGGTTGGTAGGAAGAAATTAAATGCAATATAAAACTCAAGAAAGGGTATCCAATATCCCTACACTTTTTGGCATATAAATTGATAATATATAAAAGTGTTTACAAGATGCAAGTTGTGTTTGCTCCATGCTCACTAGCATAGTCATGACTCTTTTCCTTCATACCAACGATATTTTTCTCTTGGCAAGGAAGCATTATGATATTGGAAGGAAACTAAGAATCCTACAATATTTCTACTCCAAGATTGGTATGAATATTAATACTGAAAAAATAAAGTGATGACTTAAATCCAAAAATATCATATATGATACTTTCATATATGACAACAACTACTTTGAGGAAGTTCCTTCATATAAATATCTTAGAATTGATATCCATCACAAGCTTAATTGGAATTATAGCATTGATAAATGGAGGATGCAAATCTTGTTATTGGCTTGAAAACAAATGTAAGTCAATAGATCCTTGGACATGGGATAAAAAGAAACTACTCTTCGAGATTCTTTTCGCTCTTGTTATTTTATATGGATGTGAGGTTTGGGGTCACAGTATCTTTAGAGAGTCATGGAGTAAGATAGAACAAATTCAAAAGAAATTTATAACCTATGATTTTAAGATTAAATGAAATACTCCCTATCCTATCCTCCTGATTGAAGCAATCCTCTCCCCCATTGAAAGTGTGGCTATGAACTGGTATCTTATGTATAACAAGAAATTAAACAACATGGAAGCTGAAAGGATTTTGCAAGAGTATTTTATTACTCACATTCTTCTATAAAAGTACATAGAAGACATCCATTATATAGAAATGGAGAGGCCCAATGTTGGTTAAGCATAACTATGACAATTGGACGGATGCAAATACCTATGTAAGCTTACAACTCACCATACTTAGCTCATAGGGAAATGAGGCGTTGAAAAATCAAACTCTAACACCCCCCCAAGAGAAACATAGGGAGTAACTAAAGAAGAAAAAAACAAAGTGGGTTCCAACAATGAGGCCTAATAAGGTACCCATGTATAAACTCTCATAAGCGGAGAAAGAGAGAAAAACCTGTAGGAAAAGACTCCCCTCCCAAAAGAGAGAAAGATGTCAGTGCTCAAATTGTCATGGAACTAAAATTGTGGATCCACTAAATGGTAGGAGCATAGGCCTAATCCAATAAATAAATACAAAATGCTGAAGTACCAAAAATTATGAAAAATTAGGTGCTTAAAATTATGCTAAAAAATAAAAGTGTCAATTTTTTTTCAACTTAGATTTAGATTGAAGATCTCATCATTATGAATCCAATGATGTGAACAACACTTAAATCCGAGCTTGTATGCAAAAGCTAGAGTAAGCCAAAGTTCAAGTTTGACTTGTCTACATGGCAGGATTGAATGGCATGGCAAAGATCTTCAGCAAATAGGGAGGCACCAAGTGGCAGTTTGCCATTGGCCCCTGCATATCATAAATTGCAAGTCGTAGGTGGGAAGGTGTTTAAAATCAACCCCAGAACAACGAGGATTGCGATGCGATAAGGCAATCGCATATCACAATTACAATCGACGAAGGAAAGGAATTTCAGTTATTGGCCCTCAACAGGTTTGGGTTACGATGTGATATTGCAGATCACAATCGCACACAAGTCCTGCATATTTATGACCGCCGATAAGACTCTGCCGATTGTGATTAGCGATGGGATCCTGAATGCAATAAGTTATGCATTCCTGTTAATAATCCCAATGGGTCTGCCGATATTTATGTCTCCCTGGCCCGTCAATCGGCCGATTTTATGGCTTTTTGCCATGTGGTAATTCTTCATGGTCCGATTGAGAGTTTTTCAAAACACTTAGCCATTTTTACCATTTTCATGTTTTCAGGGATTTTTTCAAAGGGATAGTTCAATTGAGTGTATCTTTTGATCTAGGAACCCTTCTATGGATCTCTTTATTCCACCAAAAATCTATATCTAAGAAACCTGCAGTGGGGGAGGTCCCGTCAAGCTCAGGTGACTTCCATGACTTAGAAAATAGCCTTTTCTTCCCTGTTATCCTGCATCCTAGACCTTTGACCCTCATCAAGACATTTAGTGAGCTGTGAATACAACACATTCTTTAATAGTCATCTCATGGTTTTTCTTGTGAATGTTATATTGAAAATCTTTCCCTTCATCGCACCTGAAATCCTCTTGAGTGGTAATGAATGCATGAGTTATCGCCAGAATCAAGTTATTCTTTGTTCACCATCCCCTGAACGGTCTCATGTATTTTTTGTGTTGACATCCCTTTTAAATTCTTTTGATGATTATGATGCGTGTACAATTTATCACCAATTACTGGAAAATGGTTTGTCACATTTGGCTTGCAGGGAACTTGGTTTGATTCTTCAGAGCATTCATAGAGATGTCCAAACTGATTTATCATGGTTAATTACAAACTATAAATATGATTCTTTAATTAGGCCATCTGATCATGATTTTGTCTCCAATGATTGTTATTCAACTTATCATTTTTCCATCAGCATATTCAATGACATTTTTTTACATCCTTCGATCTTCATTTTTCAATATCTCACTATTCATATTTTGTCGAGTAGTTGAGGAACTTCAGTGTCTGTTGATGGTTATGTTAGGTCCTCACTATCTCAACATTATTGCTGAGTATGATTAGATCTATTTTCCCTCACAAGATTCCCATCGTAATCCCATGTCTCTAATTGAAAAATCATGTTTTTAAAGATTTTGGGGTTTTCAAGAGGATCATCATGAATTCTGCGATCCAACTGTTGAATGGTTGGAATAGTCTTACGTTGCAAATAACAAGTTTCTATCTCTCCTCGTGCTTTCTAAGGAGTTCGGTGTAGATGGATACACATCTGTGAGAAGCTTCCAAGTTTTTTTTGAAGGATGGTATTCATAAAAAAGGTAAGAATGAGAATTGGATGAAAGTAATGGTTGTGACACACCTTTCTGCCTACAAGAAAGACCTTCCTTTTGTTGTGAAAATTATTCAAGCCCTCATATTTTCTCCTTCACATTGCTTTATATCTGTTTTAATTGATCATATATTTTTTATTGTAGGTTAGGAATGATTACTGTGGCTACATTGGAAATTTCATTATGCATGACCCCGACCTTCTAGTTGTTAGGTTATGAGTAGGATTAGATGCATCCTAGTTTTCCTTATATTGCACTCATCCCGTGTTGTTCTCTTTAGTCTCTCTTGTCTTTTCAAACTTTTCTCTTGCATTATGCTTTGGTTTAGCTTCTTTTGCTTATCATCTAGTTTTGTTTATTTGTTATGTGTAGTCTTTCCTTTCCTTTTATTTATTTTGTTTTTATTTCTTGTTGTTTGCCTCCTTTTGTTTTCCTCATGTGAGTAAGTGTTGTTCCTGGACCTATTTTTTTCTTCTTAGTATGCGTGGGGCTGAAGTCTAAAGAGTATTATGGCACTTCAACATTTGGCTAACCTTCGGTCCCTTCCTTTTGTCGGTTATATCTTTTGGTTGATGAAGTTCTGACAAGAAATAAAATATGTCTATAAGGAGATTTTTTGTCCAACCATGAACCTATGTCTATTCAAGAAACCTTATGCCTATAATCGGTTTTGTGTTTCAGTGTTTTCATGCTTATCCAATCATTAGAAGAGGAGAAGGGGAAAAACTAAATGAGAAAACCTGAATCAGAGGTATCTATATGATTTTATGAAGGAACAACCTCTCCTGCTCTAAATAAGTCAGGATCCCTCTTTTTCCCAAAAATAAATAAGAGTTCATACATAGTCCTCTTTAAAATAAATAAATAAAGGTGAAAGAAGAGAAAGGTTTCCTACACAAAGAAGTGAAGCAAGAAACTCTACTGGGGTACTATCTAAGCTCATTGGTAGCGAAGAAATTTTTATGTTCCTGCATGACTACACTGGGGTACTGTCTAGGCTTGCTGGTAGTGGAGAAACACCAGAGATGAAAAACTATACTCTAAAAATCTTAAGCTCTCGAGCTACACTACCCTTCCCAACTTGAAACATTGTGATATCATTGAATCTTATGTTGTGTTTGACCGAGAAGGCATAAAGGGTAATGTGTCTATTCGTGGGGTACATGGGGAGACCAAAGTAATCTACACAATGAATCAATACTCCTTGAAGAACAAAGGCTCTGCACAAAAGAAGTTAACTGAGGAAGAGAAGCTAGAATTTTACCAGTGTGTCACCAAGTGTTATATTTGCTACAAAAACCTCCAAAATTTTTTCTTACACTCAATTTTAGATCCTTCCTTGGTCTTTTACATTGTTTTTGCAAACACCGAAACTCATTTCATGTACTTTCTTGAAGTATTTTTCTACCCTTTGAAAGTTGGGTAAACTGTATTCTTTTCACATGATTGGTTGTTGTGCAATGTGTAGAAGCTTGTTCTGGTGGTTTCAAGGGTCCATCTTTGTGTATATGAGTTTTTCTAACCATGTAAACATATGTCACACTCATTCCCAAAGTTTTAAGCATCGTCGCACAAGTGTCGTCACTGTCGTCGCAAAGTATATCTTTAGTGTCGCACTTTTCGTAACGGGTCATAAAGTTATCGTACAGAGGGAAATGCATTTTTTATGTGTCCTGGCTGATCTATGTTGTGAGATCACAGTCAAAATCTTATCACTATTCACATCAACCTAACTGGTCTTTACACTCAGCCATTTCTGATAAGGCTTCCCAACCAAGAAACCTGGATTCACCCAACCTCCTTGAATTGTGCACTATGTAGTTTTAGTCATCTATCTATGACCTTGCCCCTTGGCACTGCACAATGCGCAGTTCCTGCTTCTCAGGACTACTACACTACAAAGTTTATGTGCTCAAGCTTCGACCTTGGCCTCCAAAATTGCACAATCCTTTCTCTCAACCTAGCCCTAACTACGCACTGCGTAATCTCAAACCTCAAGCTCATTCATTGAGCCTCTAAACTACACATTTTCACATTTTCCTAGCCTCCCTTGTCTCCTGGAACTATGCAGTATGTCCTCTTGGTGTCAACCCCCTCAACCTATCTCACTGGCTCCAATAGTTTTCTCCCTCAATCTAGCCTGAACTACGCATTGCACAATCTCAAGGCTCAAGCCTCAGCCCTGAGCCCTTGAACTATGAAATTATGTAGTCACCCGGGCTCATCTGTCCTCTAGAATTGTGTGATAAGTTGATCCAGTGCCTATTCTCTCAGCGTGTCACCCTGAGCTCTTAGACTGCGCAATTTTCTTCCTCAAGCTAGCCTGAACTATGCACTGCATAGTATCAAGGCTCAAATTCACCCATGACTACTTGAAATGCGCAATTGTGCAATCACTGAGCCCTTTCCCCAACCTTCCATCTCGTTCCAACCCAGTTAATGGATCAATATGCACAATCCTAGACTAGGGGATTTCAAACTGATATCGTCTCGTCATGAGTGAATTGTAGTTACAGGTACTTTACCATGCTATGGTGAGATGATGAAGAAAGAGATGAAGGATAGAAACATGTTGAAAGACACTCTTGTAGTTGAACATGCAAGTTGATCAATCACAAAAAATCAAAGGGACATCAGTTTGCGATCGCAACTCAAGACTTAAGATCATTGAATATTCCCTATCACTAGGTCATAAAAAGGTGAAAAGAAGAGTGCTCTCAAGAAGACACTCAACACATACCAACAACAGTGGCTTTACATTGCCACATGATCAAGCAGTCCATGTTAGCAGTGTCATGTCATGTCATTTGATGAGTTGTCATATGTCACATTGTCATTGTGGATCATGTAAATGGTATTCAAAATGTACTGTAAAGTGGAAGTCCAAAGGACACACATGGAATATAAAGAGTCATGTAAGTTGAAAATTCATAGGAAGTCAAAGTAATGAGGGTAGTCAAACAGTCACAAGGAGGGGAAGCATCGCCCCTTGGTTGTATATACTCCCTCATTGAATGAGAAAAGGAATTTTAACCTTGGCTCCTCCGACAGAGCATTAGAGAGATAAGCTAGTTCTTTTGGGGAGCAAGGAGTGGCTCCAATTCTCCACTACTGGCACTAGTGATGTTCATTGTAAACATGCGTCTTGGACCTTTTACTCAATACCAAAATCCTTCAAGGTCAACATGTTCATCATGCATGGATTATGAATGTGTGTAAGACTTTTTTGCAGATGTTTGTACTTCATGTTTTCTTTCACATGTGCTAATATAGTTGAAATATTTTGATTGGTTTAGTACTTATCTTATTGAGAATGTTCTATAATGGTTGTTATTGGTGTACCATCCTTGTGGACTACTCTACATGATATTAGACAGATATTTTTCATTTGTTGGTTGTAACAATTGTCACATCTACTGTGGACTATTCCATTAGATGTTAGACAAATCCTTCTAGTTCATGTGTGTCTCTTATTGGGTGGTACTACTACCTCTCTGTTAGAGGTTGAATTTATTCCCCTCTCCACGGTAGAAGAACTTTGAAATATTTACAATTAAACACTCACTAGGCACACCTTCTTGCTTTTCAAAGGAACCATTGCATCCCTCTCTCTTGTTGACAGTTAGAGTCAAGGCATATTGTTAGGTCCCTATACTACTAGTGTAACCCCTTACTGTTATTAGTGCAACCCCCTTATTATATTTTTGTGCCCATGTAGTCCCCATATTTTTATTATTGTTCCCCATAGAAGCCCACTATTGTTATTGTTGTGCCCTTACATTATTATTGTTATGTCGGCTTTGATTATATTATGACCCCTTATACTCCTATATAAAGAAAGGAGATCATGTCATTTGTATCATCAAAGAATTGTTCATTTGTGTAATGTAAAGGAGATTTCCCCCTTGAAGAGGCTAATTTCTAAGGTGCTTATCTATCTTTTCTATCTTTTCGTAAGCTGGCTTCATAACATTTGGTATCAGAGCTTTGGATTCTAGGGTTTCACTACTCCAAATAGGACATCATGGGATTTTCACTATAACGTTTTCTCTACGAAATTTCAAAAGCTAAAACAAAAAACCCATTTGAGCCGAAATCATTTTTAACCTTGGCTTTGAATTTCAGATCTTGTCTCTCTATATTTTCAGAGATATGATTTGAGGCAGTTACGGTTTTTGCGACATCGTGGAATTTTCACTATAATTCTTTTTCTATGATGTTTTAGACTCTGAAATGAAAACCCATTTGAGAGGAAATCTTTGTGAAGCTCAGACCTTAATTTCAGATCTTGTTCCGCAATATTTTCGGATATATAGTCCAAGCCATTTAAGGTTTCTGCGGGCTCCAGAATTACATCCCAAACAGGTGACCTAGGGAAAATCATCATCACATTCTCTCTGAGCATTAGATTGAAATTTCATAAGAAGCTATAGAACGAGAATGGACAATACTTTTTTGTGTATTGTTTTTAGGTCATAAGGTCGGAACAATAACACGTGGCACTTCGTACAAGTTCGCTCTATGAAACAATATATAAGAAGGTCATCTTGGGAGATTGGGAATAAATCTTTCTTGGAGAATCCAATTTCGATCAGATTGGTGGCATTAGAAAGAGGATGTAGAGGGCTAATGTACGTCAAAATTTTAGACCTTAGAGATCCAAAATTTCATAGATACAACAAATTCAAGATATAACTGCTAAAATCAAGAAAAAAAATGACTCGAATCAAGAAAATATAAACACCTAGTAAGCAAAATTGGACGGAGGATTTGAAGAATGTGATCGAAGCTAAGACAAATAGTTTTATATGTGCCATGGAATCTAATGTTGATGGTAGGAAAGCATATTTGAAGAAAGGCATGGAATATTTGAAGAAAAACATGGAAGGTTTGAAGGAAGGTGGGACAAAGCTGCTACAAGAAAGGCCTCCTAATGACGAAAAGGTAGTAGAGGAATCTCATGATGAGAAAAAGAATAAATGTTAATCATGATTTCATAGAATCTAAAATTGGATTACAGATCCACCATATTCCAAATATCTATATGAGGATGTTTCATGGGAAGGATCACATAATATGGATACTACAAATGGAGAAATATTTTGATCTACATGATGTGAAACTGTTACAAAAGGTACGTATTGCATCTTTATATTTAGAACTGAATCAATTTTTATGGTATAAAGGGCTTTTTTCTCATAAGCCACTTGTCACCTGGTCAATTTTCAAAGACGAAACGATAGCACATTATGAGGATACATAGAGCAACACCTTCTTTAGCCAATTGATAAATCTCAAACAAAAGGGTTCAATGGCAGAGCACATTGAGGACTTACAAAAATTGAATAAAAGGTTAAATGATATTCTAGAGAAGCGGAGGATTGATGTATTCATAGGGAATTTAAAGGATAACATTCAACATCAGGTTTGCCTTTGGGAACTTGATTCATTGGAGAAGGCATACAGGTTGGCAAGAAAAATTGAAAGCAAAATTATTGCAACAAGCAAGCCTACCACTCATAACTATAAATATGGAGGTGTTGTTGCTCCTAGCCTTTCACCACCTACAAGGTTGAGACCACAACAATTGGAAGAAAAAAGAGCAAAAGGGCGTTGTTACAATTGTGATAGAAAATACACTAAAGGTCATAAGTGTGCGGAGAAGAAATTAATTTACATCGATGGGGAAGAGGAGCAAGAAAATTAACAAGAAACATAAAATGAGAGGATATACACCAAGAACCAATCCCAGAGAAAGAAGAAATGAATCTGACCATATCTTGTAATGCATTGACAAGAATTACCACTCCTTAAACTCTCAATATAGAAGGGCATATCAAGAAGAAAAAGGTAACAGTGTTGATTGATTCAGGTAGTACCCATAATTTTATTCATTGTAAGATAGCCAACGAATAGAATTGCTTCCTATATCCAGCACCATAGTGTCAAGTAATGGCTGCAAATGGAGGAACCATAAATTTCTCTGGAAAGTGTCATAATACCAAGCTATCCATGGTAGAATATGTCTTGAGTGGTCCAATGCTTTCCATTCCAATGGGTGGTGTGGATGTTGTACTAGGAGTTCAATGGTTGCAATCTTTGGGTATGATAGCTTTTAATTTTCAATAAATTTTCTTGAAAGTTTTTTGGTAAGGAAAGGAGGTTGAATTAAGGGGTATCACAGGGAGACCGGGAAAGATAATTAGATCTACAGGATGACAAAGATTATAAAGAGATAACAATGGGGTGAAATTTCACAATTATGCTCACTAGAGGTACCCACATCGAAATCATCTATTTCTCCAAATGTCCAAAAGTTCTGGACAACCATTCCAAGGTATTTGAGACTCCCAAAGGCCTCCCACCTATTCATGATCATGATCATGCTATTCATTTGATTCCAGGAAGTTTTCTCCCAAACATCAGGCCTTACATATATCCATATGCCCAAAAGAGTGAAATGGAACGTATGGTTGTAGAAATGTTAGAGGTTGGTATAATTCAACCTAGTCAAAGTTTTTTCTCTACTCTAGTGGTATTGGTACACAAGAAGGATGGATCATGGCACATGTGTCAAGATTATAGGGAGCTCAACAAGCTTACTATTAAAGATAAGTTTCCCATTCCTGTCATTGATGAATTATTGGATGAATTACATGGAGAAATTTACTTCACTAAGTTGGATCTTCAATCAGGATATCATCAAATTAGAATGAAGATTGAATACATTCCAAAAACAACATTTAGAACTCATGAGGGTCATTATGAATTTTTGGTTATGCATTTTGGCCTTACCAATGCACCTTCTACATTTCAAGGTTTGATGAATTCCATTTTCAAACCCTTAGAAAATTTGTGTTAGTATTTTTTGATAATATACCAATCTACATCAATTCTTGAAAGGATCACATTCAACATGTTGACAAGGTTCTCAAACTATTGGAGGAGAAACAATTATATGCAAAAATCTCCAATTATTTCTTTGGAGTACAACAGGTGGAATATTTTGGTGCTCAGTCAGCTCATAGCTCATCTTATCATCCTGAATATGATGGGAAAAATGTGATAGTGAACAAATGTTTGGAAGGATATCTTCGTTTCTTTATATCTGATAAACAGACACAATGGGTCAAGTGGTTTCCTCTAGTTTAATGGTGGTATGACACTTCCTTCCATACTGCAGCAAAAATGACCCCATTTATGGCACTTTATGGATATCATCCACCGCCCATCACATCATCTTTAAAAGAAAATTCTAAGGTTCAAGTAGTGGAGGATCACATCGAGCATCAATAAGAAGTTCTCAAACTCTTAAAGGACAACCTCACTGTGGCGCATAATAGAATGAAATAGCATGCAGATCAACATCGTAGCAAAATAAGTTTTTATGTAGGTGACTAGATATTTCTACAACTACAACTATACAAACAAATGTCCCTCAAGAAATCTAAGAAGGATAATAAATTATCGCAAAATTATTATGGTCCATACAAGGTGTTAAAAAAGATTGGTACTATGGCATACAAATTGGAGCTTCCTGCATCTTCTTGAGTGCACCTAGTTTTCCATGTTTCATGCTTAAAGAAGGTTATAGGTGAGAAGCTCCAAACAATATTGTCTGAACTTAACGAGGAAGGAAAAATCATATTGGAACCTAAAGTAGTCATAGAAATAAGAACCCAACAACTATGAAATCAATCAATTTCAGAGTATCTCATCAAGTGGAAGAAATTAGCTGCTAAATATTCCATATGGGAGGACAAGAATTTTATACAGAAGCATCCAGAACTACTCAAGCATTGAGGACAACAATTTTTGAAGGAGAGGGGCATGTTAGGTCCCTATAATACTATTGTAACCCCTTATTGTTATTAGTACAACCCACTTATTATATTGTTGTGCCCATGTAGTCCCAATATTATTATTCTTATGCCCCATAGAAGCCCACTATTGTTATTGTTGTTCCCCTATATTATTATTGTTATGTCATCTCTGATTACATTATGACCCCTTAGACTCCTATATATAGAAAGGAGGTCTTGTCATTTGTATCATCAAAGAATTGTTCATTTGTGTAATGTAAAGGTCGAAGAGGCTGATTTATAAGGTGTTGATCTATCTTTTCTATCTTTTTATGAGTTGGTTTCATAACACATATCTTTAAGATAACCAGCAATTGGGCCTTTATACCAGATGGGACTCTTGCTCTAAATAGTGTGAGGTCTAATTGTGACTTCACATCGGGGATATTATTGGCTTAGGGGGTCCTAACCCAGGTTCAGAGTTAGTTGTGCCAACCAAAAAAACCCTACAATACTAGCCCTTTTGGAAACAACCCGCGTAGCGCAGGTTGCAGTCTCACCCGAAGCAGTATGGGGGAATGAAAGAACCGATTTTCTCCATCCGGAATCTAGTGTGATGTCTTCTAGCGCCTTATATTTTCCTTCACATGAATCGATAAACTCTTAGGGCACATTGCTGCAACTCTATTTAAAACAGCCTTCAGATCTTCATGAAGGTCTACAGTCAGTCCTTACAGACCTCTAACAGTGAATTCACCTACTTACGCACATCAAAGAGCAGTTCGAAATTAGTGTTCACGTAGATTTACTTAAGTCATTAGTAAACATAAGAGAAATCACCAGAGTCTTTGTGACAATATTTAAATATGCATTGCGTACATTATTAAGACTTATTCAAGAGAATTGTGTAACATTCAATTAATATATCATAAACAAATCATTCATCGGTAGCATATAACATTAACAAAGATAAACAAAACTACTTAGGACTTCTTCAAAAAATAGTCTTTATTGATCTTCAATTCAAGGTTACATACTCAAAACCACGTTGCGCACACAGCTGCAGGGGTCCGCGAACTCAGCTGCAAACTCTACCTTGGCCTCCTTGCACTTAGATTCAGAGCCTTTCTTCCCCTATCTAAGCGTAGGAAGCATAGCCTTCCTACCCTAGCTCCTGCCTTAGACTCTTCAATCGACCCAATTCTCTATCTTTTTCCTTGTTCTCCTTTTTTTAAGTCTACTTTTTCCTTCACTAAGACTCACTATTTATAGACTTTTCATAAAATTCCATGGTCCATGGACCATGGGTGAATCTCAATACTGACTCAAAACTTTACATAAAATAAGGAGCTAAGCCCCTTTGACTCCTATTCATCTATGCACTCTGCATCCACAAATTGCGGAGACTTTACATTATTTACAAAACTGTACCAAAACTTGGGTTATCTTAACCCCAAACTAACCCAGGGGACCCCATCCTAATAGGCCCCCAACACAAATATCGTGACTCGCCCTCGAGTCACTCTGATGGTGCTGTGATCTTACTGCGAAGACCCCCCAGCTCCACTCGGATTAGTGCAAGTTCAACAATGCTCTGTGTCGCTGCTTGTTGAACCTCCTTGGCCAACTTTTCAGTGGCTGGTCCTTCTACTGCCCACCTCATCATTTAATGTGTTTGTTGTAGTCCCTTAAGCTTACCTTGAATGATAGTCGTGACTTGATAAAACTCCTCCAACCAAGTCTGTAACCTGGCCTTTAGTAAGGCCTCCTTCTTTTGCACATCCTCCACCTATGCTAGTAGCTATTTTCCTTCCTGTAACTTGGAAAGGCACTGTGTTTGTGCTAAGGAGTGCACAGTCACCTTGACCTCATCATATTGGTGTTGCAGCTCCCTTACATCTATGTTCAATTTCTACAGGTTTGAATCCTCCTACAACTTGGTCACTAGCTCCATAGCCTGCTCGAACAATGCCACATAATCAATGACTGTGGCATCCAAGATAGCCATGCCTTCCTTAATTGAAACTTCACACTGCTCTTGGACCTCAGGCAGAGTTGTGGGCTACAACTTTAACACCAGCTCTACAATCTTCATGTTGAACTCAAAAGTTACTCGTCCAACTTCTGCCTTAACCTCACGCACATAGCCAATGGCTAGTTTTCTAGTGTTGGCTTCTGACTGTGCATCCTTCACATAGTGAAGCTTAGGCATTGTCTTGCATGCCTCCACTATTGCTCACTCCTGACGTGAACTTTGTGCATGAAGTGTCTCCTTTTCTTTCAGAGCCTACGTCTTTTCTGCGAACATTTGTTCATTATTGACTTTGTACTCACTTATGAGGTTGAGGGTGCACTACTCCCTGGTTCTCAATTCATCTGTCACCCCCCTATGCATCGTGTGGATGGTTTCGTTGGAGAGCACAACTATATTATTCCTAGGTCCTTGATTGTACTAAGTATAATATGATCGTCGATAGACTCTGCGTGAATGGACCCATCTAGAAATGGTATGGTTCTGAGATATAGGGTCCTTACTAGCTCTGTTCTTGGCTTGTCTTGGGTGTTAGGCTTTCTTTCACCACGCTTGCTTTTCTGAAACCCACCTATATTCTGCTTGTTTGGATCTACAGTTCACACAGATCCTTCTAGACTCTCCCCAAAATATGCATGTATTGCTGCTCAAACTACTGCAACACTTTTGTCATTGTATCTTTGATTTTATCACCAATCTCACCAAGATCGCCTTCTGTTAACACCATGGGATCAGCCTGTGATTTATCATATTTTTTCTTTTTCCACACTCCACCCTGCTGCTCCTTGCCATGTCTTTTCAAAATAAATGGGATGCTCTGCCCCTCACCACCTCTATCACCTTGTCCTGAAATTTCTTCTTCCTCTATCTCTCGTGAAAGTGACTTGTCACCTTTCCATGACTCACATTGTTCTTGTTCCACCTGCTCTGTAGCAGTGTGTTCTTGCTCAATGTGCACCTTTTCTGCAGCTTCCTTCTTGCGTTGTTCTCCAAGGGTACGTGCAGCTTGCTTAGCTACCTCCTTTCTTTCTGCACAGTAGAACTTCCCATGCCTGTTCCTGTTCCAACATCTACATATGACAGGGTGTGCCACTTTTCAGGCCATGATGCTACAACCTCCTACACATCCATTTCTGACAAGGGAAAGTGGTGCCATTTTTGCTCTAGATCCTTCTGCACTTGGATATAGAATCTGTGGAAGTCAACCTTGAATGCCCGTAGGCTGACAGCTGCATGAACAAGGTTGGGGACAAACTTAGACGCTAATTGATTTCCATACAAAGATCCATTTCCATAAGAAAAAAAAATATCTTCGTCTCTGTAATCTGCGCAACATCCTTTGTAGACCATAAGGAGGCGAATTTCGTTGCCTCCGAAAATCCTTCCTCAAGTAGAGGAAATTGAGTATCCTTCGACAATCTCCATGCAACGAGCATAATTGACAGAAACAACCAAGCATAGTGGAACGACTTGGTTTCATCCTGGGCTTCTCGGCAGTTTGCTAGGAACCCCTGACAGAGGTACCTTGTCTAATTAAATTGTACGCCTTTCATGCACTGTGCAATAATGGAAACCACTGGCACCGAAACTTCATCTACACGACATTTTCGCATCACCTTCCCTACTAGAATCTGGGCAGCAATTTGAAATACCTTGTCTATGATGGAAAGAATGGAATACCCTCACGAATTCTTGAGGAAGCTATAATCCCTCTTCATTCTCTCTGTAAGATCTCTCTTCCCAATCTTCCCTCCAAACTCCTTAGCCAAGTTTTCACCTTTGAAAGACAACCGCTTGATTCCGTGAATTAGCATATTCGTGATGGGGATAGGACATCCTATCCATAAACATCCATTGTGAACCAGTGTGAGAAGTTGGCTCACACATATCGTATTAATGGGGGTGAAATGATAATGAGGCACCCATAGTAGATTGAGCAACCCGGATTTCTCGAAACTGCAAACCCACTCCTCCATCTCCAACATTGTAACACATGTTTCTTCATAATAGACCCTCCACATATATTTGTTTGACTCCAAGTGTGGAAAATTAGCGTGGTTTGTGAGGTCTCAATCCTCCATTTTTAACAACGGTACCCTTGCGAGCTGAGGGCCTTCAAAAGGGACATGCTCAGGTAGCAAGGGCATGGATATTGTAAACTTCTCAGAAACTGGGTATTTCGTGACCTTTTCTTTGCTCTTCCACAAACGGATATACTTAGGTGGCCTTGTCATGGGTTCCTCCCCTTCAACATCAATATCCTTTGTTCCCTAGAATTCTTCTGCCTCCATGTCCACTACTCTCTCTAGATACTTATCTTTCTTCTACTTTGCCTGTGTATCTGTATGCCTTCTTGGGGAAGTGCGCATCAGCACCGACTTCTTCTACTTATCCTTCGTGGATTTCTTTGATTTGGCTGGTTGGGTTTCTTTGGTAGGGGTATGCTTCAACCTAGGCGACCTCCGCGTCGCAGGCATAGGAGCCAGAGCTTCCATACTTACAACCTCCAGGGCAGCGGTTTTAGAGGCAACATCGCTAGTACTAACAATTTCCACAGGACTTGGTATATTTTCTCAAGAATAAGATTTTGGTTTATCATAGGAAATTCAGCAAACATGGGGCTCGCAACTGAATATTCCCAAACCAATTGACTCATAGACAACATACAACAAATTCACCAATAATTCTGATAGTGCAAAGTGTTCTCTATTGGACCGGCAAGCGTAATTTATAGGGGGTCTTGAATTCAAATTCGACCGTTCCCCCCAATTTCTGACAATAAATGATGTTTTGGCTGTAGATCTCCAAATATGTTTTCTTTAATTACTGCCACCCCACTCCACTTAACTGTCTTATAGCCATCAATTCATGAACAATAACTCCAATGGTCACTTTCCTAATACACTACATGGTGCCTTCCTCCATGATGCAACTTCCTGAACACAACTTCATGGGTTGCATCTTTGTCACTCTCCACGTAGCCTGCTCACTGCGTTGTCCTCTAAGCTAGGCAATTTAGTTTATATTCTCACACTCCCTTGCAATTGCCTGGAGCACTAAGGCTATCCTGTTTCCATATAGTCATTGTGCAAGATCCCTTGTATACAACTTCAACCTACTCCCATTCACTTTTCCTAGAAAGGGTTCCCCATTCATCTTCGCGAGTTGAACTGTGCCTCCATCAATAATATATTTGACAATATATTGCCCTAACCAATGCATTTGGAATTTACCTGGAATTTTAGTGAATTTACTATCATAGAACAAGAAAATATCATTAACCTTGAATGTGCGAAGCTTGGTGTGGCGATCATGCCATGATTTTTCGCATTCCTTTTGCACTTGTTAATAGAATCATGCCAAAAATTGATCTTCTCCGAGCTCCATCAGCTGCGCAAGCCATTCCTCCAAGACCTCTCGATCCGCCATATCTGTTATAGATGTTATGCGTAGACTAGGCACAATGTACTCCATCAGCATTACGACTTCTAACCATATACTAATCTAAATGACATTTGTTATATCAGCTTCTTACAAGTAGTCCTATAAGCCCATAATATTGCAGGTACACACACATCCCAGTGATTTCACTGCATGTTACAGATCTTCATCATCACGTTCTCCAAAATATTATTAAAGGCTTCAACAGTTCCATTAGCCTATGGGTGATACATTGTACTCTTCTGATGGTAGACCTGGAATTCTTCAATCAATGCATTTATTGTTTCGTTCAAAAATTACATACCTCTATCACTCATCAATACTTTCAGGCAACCAAATATAGTTAGGACATACTCAAACAAGAAATTTTCTGTCGTAGCACCTGTACAATCCTTAACCGGTTGTGCTTCCGCCCATTTGGTTAGATATTCGATCATGGTGATAATATAGCATGCACCTGTTTTCTTACCCGGGGGCTGAATTGGCCCAAAAAAATCAATCGCCCACTTCTCAAATTCCTGCAAGGACACCTGAGGATGTAGTGGTAACTCATCCCTTCATGATGGTCTACTAATTATTTGACACGCATCACACACCTTACAATACGCCTTGGAATCCTTGTGCAAAGTTGGGCACCATAGACCTGCATGCAAAATATTTTGCGTGGTTGCCTTTCCTGCATAATGGCCTCTCGTAGCTCCCCCATAAGCTTCAGCAAGATTGTTATCCTTCTCAAAGTCTAGCACATATCTTCGGAATATCTCATTTGTACCCATTTTATACAAATGTCCCACTATAACTAAAAAATCGGTTGTGCGCACTACTAATTCTTTCTTCTACTGACTTGTATATCCTTCCGGTGCCATCCCTCTAGTCAAGAATTGAATACTTTTTGTAAAATGATCATCTGATACACGCATCGCAAAGAGTTGCGCATCTTGAAACCCTTCCTCCAAATCCATGACAAATGGTCAGGTCTTGCATTTAACATCCTTGACTTCACAATGACTTCAAATTCATACTCCTAAAATAATAGCAACCATATGCAAATCTTCTCCCCCAATATAGGCTTGTTGACCAAGTATTTCAAGGTAGAATGATTTGTGTACATCTTGAAATGTTCTCCTAACAGATAATGCTTGAATTTTTGTAGCGTGTATACCATGGCCAATCCTTCATGCTTAGTTTTTGAATAATTTTTCTCGATCTTTGATAACTTCCTACTTGCGAAGGCTATAGGATGATCCATTTCTCCTTCACCAGCCTGCGTTAGCACTGCAGCCAATGTAATGCAAGAGGCATCCACCTGTACATGGAACTCCTTTTTCCAATCGAGGAATATCAAAATCGGCACAATGACCATCTTTTCTTTCAACACATCTATGTTGCGCTGACATTCTTCATCCCAACAGAATGTTGTGTCCTTCTTTAGCAATTTCTCCATGGGCACAGTAATTTGATCATAAGCTTTGATAATTTTTCTATAGTATCTCATATGTCCTAGAGTCACGTGTAGCTGCTTAACATTCCTCGCAGCCTCCAAATTCACAATTACTGAAATATTTGTAGGGTCCACCATCAATCCTTGCTTACACACCACATGACCCAGTGAAATCCCAAAGGGAACATAGAATATGCATTTCTTCAAATTCAGCGCGATCTGGTATCTACGACATGTATGCAACATCAAGCGCAGACTTGCTACAGGGGGCTTCACTTATCCAAACACTGTCTAGTCACCAAAGTATACTTACAGAAACTTATGAATGAATTATTTGAACGACACTATGAATACACATGAAAATATCTCATGCGCATGTGCATTATTGAGTCCAAATGGCATCATAGTGTACTGAAAACAACCCCACTCTGTTGTGAAGATCATTTTTCTCCTATCCTCTGGCGCGATCTTGATCTGATGATACTTGGAAAACCCGTAAGTAAAGGAATAGGCCTCCTACTTCCCAACATTGTCTAACACTTCATTTGTAAACAACATGGGGAATGGATAGTGAACACACACATCATTAAGCTTCTGCAGATCTACGCAAATCCTTATTTCACCCTTTTGTTTCTTCTCCTAAACCACCATCGGGCTCACGTTGTTAGATTCTTCAACAGGTTCTATGATGCCTACCTCCAGCATCTTATCTAGCTCTTAGTGAATCTTTTCCTTGTATTTAGGATTAAGGTGATATGGCCTCTGTTTAATAGGTTTCATGTCCGGCTTCAAAGTGATCTTCATAATGGCCAAATCACCAACTATGCCCTTCAAATCTGAAAACTTCGTGGTGAAGAGATCCTGGTATTCGCGGAGTAACTTAACAACTTTATCCACTGTGGTGTCATCCTAATAATCTCCAATTTTTTTCAAACTTTAGTTCTTCTTCAATGTCAATGTTTACTTGCTTTGTCTTCAAAAGTGTGGAGATGTATGAGTTTTCTATTTTTGGGCCTTCGACTTCTCAATGCCCTTCTACCTCTGGAAAATTAATGTTTCACGAGTCTTCATCTTCCTCTTCAGTGGTTACATTATAGCATTCCAACGCATGGCGCAACTTTGTGCTCTAGTTTGGTTGAGTCCATTCCATAGGTTCCATAAGCGTTCTGAAATAACCGCCTTAATCTCTTGTAGCGCTTCATCGATTCTTGTGAAGCCGTCTTTAAAGTTGAAGGTTAATAAGAACCCTTCCTTTAATACATCCTTTAATACATCCCATTCTATAGTGCCATGGTAGAGCTCCATTTCCAAGTACCAGTTCATGGGAATTGTATCCAAAGTATGACAAAATATGTGTACCCACTCTAGCTATGATTTTGTTCCCCATTCTTTAGTCTATTTTTCTAGGTGATCGCGTAGATCATCCCATCCATTATATTTCTCAGTCATTCTAGTGTTAGCATGCCCAAACCATAACGTCATCATTCTTTAGTAATCTTGCCATCCAACAAAACTATCCTTATGCGTACCCCACCATCGTGTAGGCATAGCATGCAGTGCCAACTCTAATGCTTGGAAGCAGTGATCCTCAGCGACTTCATGCTCAAACTCATCCAAAAATAGGTCTATGTCAGTTAAAATTCATGCAAGAAATTATGCCAATGCTCTAACTCCTCGTATGAGTTAGAGGTGAAGGAACTCTCCTGATCCCATGCAATCCTCCCATCTGTCGTCAGATTGATCTAGCCCTAATCTCACGCTGTTATTTTGTAGATTTGATCCAATTCGTCATCACATTCTTCATAATCGCGAAATGGTTCAATATATCACGCCCCTTCTGTAGGGTCCAATGGTACTATAACCCGAAGTGACTTCCTTTCAAACGACATTGTCCTCTTCTTAAAATTGATGACTCCATTCATATCAATAGCCCAATCAATTCCACATGAGTGCAGGGTAGGGATTATTGTCATCAACAATTTCTATAACTTCAAAGTCTGCTACCACGCTCGCACCTTCAATTTTAATTGTTACTCCATATAACCTTCCCATGGGGATGATTTTCTACTCGTTCGCCATTCTGAGCTGAACCGGAGACCACTATAGCACAGGTTTCCCCATCCTTTCCCATGTTTGTTTTGGTAGTACATTTACATCAGACACCAGATCCAAAATGACCTGGTCCCTCTCATAATCACCTATCTGTGTGGTGAGTGTCATCTCGCACCCTATTCATGCCTTATGTTTGCCAATCTTTCTAACTACGTTGTGTCTGTGAGGAGCTTTCTCTTTGCTGGCGCATTTGTTTATTAATTTATGTAGGCCTTCCATAGCCTTGCTATCGTGCAATAGTTTCATGCAGGTCTCCAAAAACATAGTGAGTACAGAGGGATCAACTTCTGTAGGCACGCTAATGTCTTACATCTTGTCCTAAATTCCTAAGGTGGAGGCCTCAGCGAATCTCTTCTTGGCTTCCAAAAATGTTTCCTTAGCGCAATCCAAATCAAAGACGACTTCTTTATCCAGCGCTTTGCAGACCCATCCTTCTTCTTCAGGATATTTACCCTTATCTGCGCTAGTCGTCATTCCACTTCTTAGCACAATGTTAACTCTTTGATCTTCTTCGCGGGGCTCAACCCTCATCATCTATAGATTCTATGTAGGTTGCTGAGGTTGTGTTTTCTTCTCTTTCATTTTCGCTATTAGCACCAGGCATTCTTCTATGGTATGATCAAATTGTCTGCAATATTGACATGATGGGTGTGTAGGATTCTGGCACTCTAGCGCGTAGTTCCCTAGATGTCTGTAGTTGTAGCAGATAATATGACCATGGCCTTTGCCAGATCCTCACCCTCCGTGACCCCAATCTTGACCCCGATAACCTCCATGCAGTCCTCCAATGCCTTGATCTGGAGGCCAAGTTTCTACTTACGTCTGGTATGTAGGTGTCCTATCCATCATCAGCTCATAGCTTCGACAGTGGCATTCTTCATGGGCCACAGATTTGCCGAAGTTGCAGAACAATTGTTGGGGTGTCTAGATGAACTTTTGGAGTAAGTGGCAATTATCCGTTGCATGTTCTCCAACAACCTAACAAATAGCACACCATAGCGCAACCTCATTATCTGAATAGGTTCGTATCCTGAATAGGTGATGCATGCAACCTCATTGTGATCTCTAAATCTTCTGCTTATGTTTCTATATTCTGTTGTGACAAGAGAACTTCTCAAGTGGGGCAGAAGTGACATGATAAACCATTCGCGATGTTTACTATCTATGATCTGCATGTTAGCCTCTCTGATCTGAAACTTCAACCTCTGATAAAATTCCTAAGCCATCTCATTGACCCTCATCATGATCTCTTTAAATCCAATTACTAGTTGCGAGTCAGACTTAGGCTTACTAAACTCTTTGTTTAAAGCTGCCTTAGTCTCTGCTAGTGTTGCAAGAGGATTATCAAAACCATACTTAATGTACTAGGTTAGCACGTGATCCTACAAAGCGATAATCAACTGTGCCTTCTTTATATTGTCATCAACGATATGTTGCATTGTTCATACAAAGTTTGTAACAAACCAAAACTGCTCTGCATCTTCACTTCCTATACCCTTGAAGATCAACATCTTCATTGTTTTCGCCATGTTGAGTAGTGGTGGTGGAGGTGTAGGTGCGGGCGAAGGTGTATGCGGTGGAGGTGGGGGTGGAGGTTGAGTGGAAGGATGATTTACTTGAGGTTACTTGAGGAATCCCCTAAGTGATCCGTTGAAAAAAGCTTCACGACATAATCTATCATGCCCCTTTGTTGTCACTTGAAGGAGGTCCAATCAATGGACTATATTTTGGTCCTGATCCTTCACGATTTCTAAAGAACCACCTGCTTCATGTAGCTTTGAACATCAAGGTAATGGCATCACCCATTTTTCACATAACAACATTTTAATCCAAGTATTCAATGATCTGAAATACTTACCTCGTGGTCCTTTGAAAATCGTCGCTCCACTTCGCTATAGCTGACTGAGGTATCAACTGCAAATTCTGTAACAAATCCTCCCAGAATTTGATCGAGCCAATGATCGACAACCTGCACGGTCTTATTTTCAAAAGCTTCTAATCGTGGCACTAATTATGGAGTCCACACTATAGAACTATCGAGCTTCCACCTTCCTTGACTTTCTTTTAATTTAGCTAACCACTGATACAATTTAATGGGGAAAGTGCAGAAGAAGATCTTGTGTATCTCCGTAATAGATACTTGTTCAACCACTCTTCCTTCGACAGCCATGAATCCCTGTTTTCTTGTGTCGCAAACTCGTGAATCTTTCGATCCAACCACTTTTCAATTTCTTTCTTGGTCGAATTCCAATGATGTGACATCACACATATCTTTCAAGCAGACCCTGGTCCCGACAACAAAACCATTTGTTGGCTTAGGGGGTCCTAACCCAGGTTTAGAGTTAGCTGTGCCACCCAACAAAACCCTACACTACTAGCCCTTTTGGCAACAACCCGCGTAGCGCAGGCTGCAATCTCACCTGAAGCAGTATGGGGGGATGCAAGAACCAATTTTCTACATCTGGCGACTAGTATGATATCTTCCAGCGCCTCAGATCTGCCTTCACGTACATCGATAAACTCTTAGGGCATGTTGCTGCAAATTTGTTTAAAACAGCCTTCATACCTTCACGAAGGTCTATGATTAGTCCTTGCGGACCATTAACAGTCAATTCGCCTACTTACACACAAAACTATACCAAAATTTGAGTAATATTAACCCCAAACTAAGCCATGGGACCCCATCCCAACAAAGACCCCTTGGCTGACAGATTTCTAGCACCATCAACATGACCATTTGAAATCCTAAAGAGGATTGTTCCTATTTCACACATGCTTCCTCTACATGCATCCATGTGCATACATAATGTATTTCATGTGTCTTTTCTTAAAAAAAACATTTGCCTATTCCTATCCACGTAATTGATTGAATTATGATCTAGGTGAAGCATGAGAGAGACTTCCAAGTCCAACTAATGTACATACTGGCTAGGAACATAAAGTGATCATGAACCAATCCATTGGCTTGTTAAAGGTCTAATGGACCCATTTAGTCTTGAAGAAGTTATGTGCGACCATGAGGATTCCATGTGGGAGAAGTGTTTGCTTAGTTTTGAAACTTTTTGAAGAACTTTTATTGTACCTTTGTATATAATACACTAAAGACAATGCATAAATAAGAGGGAAGGAAATTCAATACCCCTAGGTTGTAAATGTACATATGATATTAGGTTGGTGATCCAAGATGCTTGTGCATATGTGTTTTGGGCTAGAGTGCCTATGTATATATATGTTTTTGGCTATAATATTAGGCCAACGAGCCTATATGTAGAAAGGCCAATAAACCTCACAATGTAAATTATAATCACACTCATATATTAATAAAATACATCATTGTTTTGCATATCAGGTTAAACAAAAGATTTTGGAGGGATAAGACTTCATGATAGGTAAATGGGGCTAAGGGATTAAGGAAAGGGTCTTAATTCAAGGGGCCTATGCCAAAAGAATATTAAAATATCCATTGGTCTTAACCTATGATTTTATATGATTTTATTCTAAGTTCCCAAGTGATGGGATGAGTTACCAAGTGGTGGGAGAAGAGTTCTTAGAGTGCCACTTGTCAAAAATTGCACATACACATAGAACATGAGAGCTCAATGGAAAAGAAATTAATTCTTATTCATTCTAAACATTGAATTTCCATTATTACTTTAGTATGTTAGGGGTGAGCCCTGAGATTTAGACACTTGGTATCATTTTGTAACCTTGTGAATCCTAGGTGGATTTGGGTGAATAATTCTCCTTGGTTGACTTGGGAAAGGTTTCTCTTATGTGGGGCCTAAAGGGTGCCTAGAAACTCCATTATAATAGTTGGAGTTGTTTGATAGAGCTTTCATAGTTTTTGGTTAGCCTATGCTAGAACCCTACAAGGGAAGTGGAACAAACTGAGGTATTGTTGTGTAAAAAAAGAGATGCACTTGTATCTTTTAGATTAATAGAGAATGAAAAGTTACAAGTAACTTAATGATTTCCTTAGTATTAGGGTCACTATAAATACAATTTTAGATTTTCACAATACAGTAAAATACCATAAATTTTTAAATACATTCAAGGAGGAAAAAAAAAACACAATTTATTAATCCATGTGTTAATGCACCTTACGTATGGTATAACTTAATTAATCCTCTTATAAATGCATTATAATAGAGACAAAAAAAATTAGTTAATTTAGTAATGTGATAAGGTGTAATATTGTTTTTCAGCTAGTAATAATATTTACTAGCTGAAAATATAACTTAAAAGTTTCAAATACTCATATTCAAATAAAAATATTATTTTAAAACCATGCTTACAAATTTAATTAAAATTTCAATAATTTTTTATTTTCTAAATTATAGTCCAAAACCTAATTAAATTATGTCTCATAATTGGTTAAGCATTACAAGTGATTATGACTTGTTGCAAAATAAAAATTGAGTAAAAATTAGGCCCATGGAACGAATACAACATAAAACTAAAACTTAACCTATGAGAAGTTAATGTTTGCCAATTACCCATGTGATAGGTTCCTATCAAACAAAGAGATAGCTTGGACGTTTAAAACCTTGTAGAAAATAATGATGTGGCATGATCTATGTGGAACACATTTTTCCATGCTCTGCCAACATGGTTATCCTTAAAAATAAATAATAATTATACCAACTTCTAGATGCTCATCTATTTATTATTGTTCAACCATGTGATCCCAACAAACTCAACCATAAGATAAACCATGATTATATCCAGTTCTATATATACATTGAGTATGTCAATCATAAGATAAAACAATGATTATATCCAGTTGTATCAATACACACTTCCAGAGGATCATTGACTGAGGGTTGCTTATCCATTTTTCTTGTATTTTTCCAATGCATCTTCATCATTACTAATGAATTTAGAGCTTATTAAAATCATTATTTTCAAGAAAAATCTTGGGCTAGGATTCAATGATGTGAAGTGTCCAAATATTTTATTTTATCATTTCAACGTGTTTATCCAAATATGATGTGAAGTGTCCAAAGATTCGTTGGTGGTTGTTGTGCAGGAAAGTCATGTACGGACCCAAGGAGATGCTTGTTGGTGAGTGCGTGTTTTATTCAATGAAATATTTATGTATAATATCACACTTGCCCTATGTCATATTATAGTCAATATTTTCAATGAAATATTTATGTATAATATCACACTTGCCCTATGTCATATTATAGTCAATATTTTTGTTTGGACATGGATTGTATTGCATTTTAATTTTTTTGTCATGATATTATTTTTTTACTTTTTTATGTTGTATTTTTTTAGTTTAGTTTGATTATATTTTTATTAGGTGAGAAATTGAATTAGTGATTTTATATTAAAGAGTGTTTTAACAAATCACTGGATTATTATTTATCTAAAATTTTGTAGATATTTTTTAATAATATATTAAATGGGTTAAAATTTTCGAACAATATAGTATATGTTGTTTCGTATGGAGACATTTTAGCTCTGGTTTGAAACCATCTATGCTCAAAAACTATGCTTATAAGGTGATGCAATTCTCTAGCAGTTATAAAGCAATAACCAGACTCAATCTTAGGTGGCGTCATGATGATGTCTTCCAATTATCAATTCTACTATACTAAAACTATGTCACAATTCCTTAAACTTTTTTGTACTCTAACAAATTCAATATTACATCACCCCAGAAGTTGAGTAAGGTGTGAAGTGTCACACTAAAATTTGTTTTGTCGCAACACACCATTTTCCAAGGTTTATCACATACGAAGTGATTTTAGGTGCAATACGCAAGATTACTTGGAACATGACACATAGAAAGTGATTATATGTGTGATATTCCTAAGATGAAAAAACTCTTAACCAAAATTTCGAGATGAGGGAATACATAAGACAAAACGTATCGCATTCCAAAATTTTAGAGGAGTGAAATATTGTGTTTAATATTTTTGAGGTGTGACAAATTACATCAAAAATTTTGAGTGATGTAAAATGGTGTGCAAAGATCCCAATGGGTTTCCTTCCAGCCGACAACTCCACTAGATCCCAAGCCTCATTTTTGTGCAAAGATGCCATTTCATCAACCATGGCCTCTTTCCAGAGTTTTCCATCCTCTGAATCCACTGCTTCCTTCACAGTTCTGGGATCATCATCAGTAACAGACAAAGCAAAATTTGAACAGAAAGAAGATGGACTATACCTTTATGGCTGCCTTCTTTCTCGAACTGATCTTCTCACAGCCGGAGTTTGTGGCTCTTCATATTCTGATTCCTCCTCTGCTACAGAGTCTAATTCTCCCTCCTTTAGTTCAAACTCTATCTTCATAGGTTCCTTTGGTTGGACTTCATGTTTAATAACATCTTTCACCTCTCTGAACACCACATCTCGACTGTACACAACCTTCTGTGTGATTGGGTTCCAAAGCTTATAACCCTTTAAACCATCCTTATACCCAATAAAGATGCACTTTTCAGATTTACTATCCAACTTGGTTCGTTTCTCCTTTGGAACATGTACATATGCATCACATCCAAATACCCTCAGATGTGAAAGGGAGGGTTTCTTACTAGTCCATACTTCTTGTGGAGTCTTATCATCCAACGCAGATGAAGGTGGTTGACCAAGTAACATGCAGTATCCACCGGCTCTGCCCAGAATTCCTGTCCTAACCCGGCACCACTGAGCATGCTTCTTGCCCTTTCCATCAACGTCTTGTTCATTCTTTCTGCGACTCCATTTTGCTGAGGTGTATATGGAGTGGTCTTCTGTCGTGCTATACCACACTTCTTACAGAATTCTTCAAATTCCTTGCTGCAAAATTCTCCACCATTATCTATCCTCAGCACCTTTATCTTCTTCTCTGTCTGATTTTCCAC